>WWET01001190.1:55484-69931 GCA_011038615.1 Limnodynastes dumerilii
GTAGCAACGCCGGGCAACATCTGCCCGGCGCATGCGCAGATCGGCTGAAAAACCGATCTTACGCTTACGCCCGCCGTCCTAGCGACGCCGGGCGTTGTTCTGGATCAGACCCAGGGTTCCCAAACGTGGTCCTCAGTGTGCACTAACAATGCGTGTTTTCCAGGTCTCCTTGCTGAAGCACAGGTAAGTCAGGATTCTGTCCTCTGTTAGGAAAATTGACTTTTAGGGGCTAAGTCAATTGAGTACTAAGAAGGGAAAAAGTGAGTCTGTTCCTGTCTGTAATGGTAGCCAAAATTTGCAATTTTTTTATACATACATTGCATTCAATTAAATTATCCTCATAGTGTTTTCGCTGAGGCCCAAATTTGGGAACCGCCATTGCACTGACCACAACTTTAACTGGTCCACAAAGCTTTCTAGAGAAAATCTGAGTTGTTTGTTTATAAATCTTTTTATGGATAATAGCACTGGAGGATAGTATAACAATACATTGCAAATATCATGTCACATATATAGATTGTTGCAAACACAGAATGACTTCATGTTTATTATGTTAAGAATGTGACTTATACCATTCTTTTGCAACAATAAAAATATCTTTCTGAGATAAATACCTGGGTGGTTTTTTTAGATTTTTAGTTTGTAAAGTGTTTATTTTTTTGTTTCTTTGTTTGTTTAACATTTTGAATAAGGATTCATCGTTTTATAATATGATACATGACATGTATATCACAGTAGATTGGTGTTAATTACAACGAGTAAGTACAGAGATGGAGGGTTGCTAGGTCACTTAAGCCCCTAGACCCTATAGCAACCAAATCCAAAAGTCTCTCATCCAGACTTCAGTAAATTTCAGCACCCTTGTATTGGGAAATTTAAGGTAGCCATTGGCTGTTGGAAGTCCCTTATACCCCTTTCACATCACCATGAAATACCCGGGATTTTCGCCAAAAACCCGGGTTTCTGCAAGATCCCGGGTATTTCGTGGAGATGTGAAAGGGATACTTCCAGTGGACCCGTGTCAAAAGACCCGGGAATTCAACCCGGGTGAAAAGAAGGGTTATTCCCAGGTCCGACATGGGTAGGGGTGCAGTGTGAAAGGTGCTACCCAGGTTTTTCAACCCGGGTAGCACCTAATGTAGAAGTAGCACCTAATGTACCTCGATTGGTGGAATTTTTTTTTACTATTGCCCTGGCAACAAGTGTTGCCAGAGCAACGGTAAACAAATTACGCACCACGATGACGACAGGGCAGACCCGGGTCTTGGAAATTCCGAGGTCTGCCCTGCAGTGTGAAACGGGTTTTGAGACCCTGGGATCCTCTGCTGCCCCTGCAATGTCCCGGGTCTGTGAACCCGGGATATTGCCGGGGCGGCAATCTGAATGGGGTATTAGTGTGAATGGGATCTGTACATACAGATATGCATATAGTGTAACCCAGTTCTGACAGATCCCTCCAAATATCTTGCTTGGTTATCCAATACAATCCACAAATGAGTGACCTTATTTCAGCAATTCACCGCATAAGAATTAGTGTTGGTTCAATATAAACATTTGGCTGTTTTTACAAAGGCCAGAAATATATTGACATTTGTTATTTTAAAAGGCAGTCTGAGACAGTCACACCTGATTTATTGTATTTACTGCAGAGCCCATTTTATTCATTTCAATATTATCCTCAACATTTGTTGTGTTCTTGCATTTTATAGAACTCCCTGACAAGATGCGCACCTTTGGCGAATGACTCCCAGGCCCGCAGTGGAGCGAGGTTCCACACTTCCTGTGACAAGAGGTACATCATAAAAACCATTACAAGCGAAGATGTGGCCGAGATGCACAACATACTAAAGAAATACCATCAGGTGAATACAGAACTTGCTACAATACAGCCATTATCTGGTGCTGGAATGGGGTAACCCTATTTAAGTAAAAAGTCATATGGGGAATAATTATGGTAAAGGGACATGTTTTACTAATTGTACCTGTTTTACAATGTACAAATACAAACTGAAGGCCAGTCTCCAATGGGTGTGGGGTGTGGGTCCCCGCATAGAAAATCTGATTTGCAAAAAATAGTCCCCCAATCTATTTCCTAACTCTTACCCTAATCCTCCCCTCTCACTATCCTAACCCTCCCTTCCTGGCAGCCTGACCCTAACCCTCCCTTAATTGCAGCCTGACCCTAACTCTCCCTCTCCTGTAGCCTGACCCTAACCCACACTCCCCTGCAGCCTGACCCTAACCCTCCTTTCCCTGCAGCCTGACCTTAACCCTCCCTCCCCTGCAGCCTGACCCTAACCCTCCCTACCCCGCACAAAGAACTTATTCACCTGTTCCTGATCCAGTGAGCAGCAGCGGAGGGATATCACGCATTGCGAAAATGAATGGGTGAAGTATGCCGAACGGCATACTCACCCATCCATTAAAAAAAAAAGTCGAAAAATGTAAGTATTCGAAAATGGGACATCCGAAAAGGAATTTTCGGATGTCCCATTTTCAGCATTTAGATTTACTTAGTGGGGAGTGTAACTGACGGGTGTGGGTCCCCGCAAAGAACGGCCCTGGCCGTTTTCTCCCAGCCAGTTTAGAACTGGCTGGGTTATAGATTGCTTATGCCTTATGCCTAACCCCAACCCTTCCCCTAATTCTAACCCTCCCCTTCTATTACCCTAACCCTCCCTTCCACGCAGCCTGACCCTAAAACTCCCTCCTCTATAGCCTAACCCTAAGACTCCCCTCCCTGCAGCCTGAACCTAACCCTCCCTCTCCTGCAGCCTGACCCTAACCCTCCCTTCCCTGCAGCCTGACCCTAACCCTCCCTTCCCTGCAGCCTGACCCTAACCCCCCCAATACTAAAATGCCCCGGAGAGGTTACTCACCTCTCCGGAGCTGTCATTTGGCGGGTCTGCGTAAATGAATGGGCGAGTATGCAATCGGCACTCGGCACACTTACCCATTCATAAAAAAGATTCTAAAATGGCCGCCTATTCGAAATACAGACAGCTGAAAAGTAGCTTTCGGCTGTCTCTATTTCGCAAAGCGGGCCATTGGACCGGAAACTGCAAGCGGTCTCCAACATACAGTATTTCTATAACCAAGGCAAAGACGACCTTTGGAAATTGGTTTGGTCATAGTGTATCTCACCTAGGTTTTCTGTTGCACATGGTCACACAACTGCCATCCAGACCCTATCGTAAATGATTCTTCGGAGCCTTGTATTCTGAAGGGCATTTTGTGGGCGTGTATGGATGGGGTACGTTGTGGTCCATGGCCATTGTAACAAATCATACCAAGAAAGACTAGAGGAACTAAACATGTATAGCTTGGAGCAGAGAAGGGAGAGGGGGGACATGACAGCAGCTTTCAAATACATCAAGGGTTGTGACCAGCTAGAGGAGGGGGCATTTTTCAAAAGAAAAGGTGTAATAGAACACGAGGGCATGAATATAAACTGGAGGGTGGTAGATTCAAAGGAAATGTGCGGAAAAAGGTGGAATATTCTCCCATCTGAGGTGGTTGAGGCCAATACAGTAGAACAATTTAAACATGCTTGGGATAAATATAAGGGTATCCTAAATTGTAAACCAAATTGAGGGTAAATAGGGTCTAGGGTCAGTATAGGTTTAAATAAACAAATGGGCAGACTAGACGGGCCATGTGGCTCTTATCTGCCGTCACTTTCTATGTTTCTATGTTGTCATTGAACTTTCTGGGTGTGCCCCAGCAAGTACACCTGATCCAGAACTGAGTGTGGGTTTATGTGCATTTGGGATACCAATCCAGAGGATAATGCATCATGAGTTTACAACCGCCTCTGGATGAGGTTGCAAGTTCGATTATAATACGTGATGTGCAGGCCCTCCAACATGACACATTCCATTAGTTACAATTTAATCTGTTCCTGAGCTTCCAACTGTCACTCACCTGGTTTAAATGAATTAACTGATATTTCAAAAACTATTTCAGCAAAGGTGGTTACCATAGTTACTGACAGTTGGAAACTGAGGAGCAGAGTATTTTGGACCTAGTAGAATGGGTTATGTTGGAGGGTATGGAAGTGTTTGTGGCAGTCAAGGTGTGTTCATTTTGTATGATCTTCTATATTATGCGCAAAATGTAAAAGCCATCCAAGGTATGAAATGATAACGAGACATCCGGTTTCTCATTGATAATGGAAATAAAATAGTTTAATCCCTGTGATGCATTTTCTCATTATTCACCAGTTCTATGACGCAGTCAATCTGCAATATGACTGCATTAAGGGGATAAGACACATGTTTTGGAATTCACCAGACTATAAAGCTGGGAACATACAACAGCATCAGATGTGATAGAGGTAAGGATACCACAGCATCACATGTGATAGAGGTAATGTCACCACAGCATCAGATGTGATAGAGGTAATGTCACCACAGCATCAGATGTGATATAAGTAATGATACCACAGCATCAGATGTAATATAAGTAATGATACCACAGCATCAGATGTAATATAAGTAATGATACCACAGCATCAGATGTGATAGAGGTAATGGGCCTGATCCAGACCTACGCCAATGCGCTGTGCTTACTAAAGCACAGCGTATCGGCGTTTACTTACCCTGACACTCCCCCTGTGCGGGCGTATGGCCCCTTCCTTACGCCGGCTGAAGGCTACCCTAACTTCAGCCGGCGTAAGGAAGGGGCTATACGCCCGCACAGGGGGAGTGTCAGGGTAAGTAAACGCCGATACGCTGTGCTTTAGTAAACACAGCGCATCGGCGTAGGTGTGGATCAGGCCCAGTGTAAGGGGTCCATGTATTCATCAGTGTCACACAATTGCTTACTGCACACAGATACTGACCAGCTTTACTATCACACTGTTATTTAGACTTGGGATAGGAAACATCACCTCAACTCTAATACTGATTGCAACAGATGAAATATGACTCCCCTGCAATCACCATGGTTTAGCCCAGGAGTAACTTTCCTCTCTTAGGGCCTAATCCAGACCTTAAAAGCTGATCTGCGCATGCGCCGGGCAGATGTTGCCCGCCGCATGCGCAGATCGGCTAAAAAGTAAATCTTACGCTTACGTCCGTCGTCCTAGCGACGGCGGGCGTTGTTCTGGATCAGCCCCAATGTCACCACAGCATCATATGTGATATAAGTAATGATACCACAGCATCAGATGTTAACGAGGTGATAGATGATCACATCTCTGATGAGCATGCAGATTCATTTAAATATACGCCCAAAAAGGCATCAAGTCTGTGGAATTGTTGGACAGATGGTCGTCAGTGCATCCACACTTCAGAATTGGAAAGTCATTGTTACATCATTGATTATGAATTTTAGTAAGTTTATAAAATTAAATCAAACAATGTGATGCGTTTTGGCACGATACAACATGATCATGGCAGCATACACACTAAAATGGTATCATTCCAAACAGTCATTTATCATGTGATCAGCATGATAATTGTATAATATACTGTAGTCTGTAGCTTAAGTAGGAGGTCATGAATACCGTTTACCAGGAAACTGGATTACTAATGTTCTACAAGGCAATACTGAGGGCTGGATTTACTAGACTTCTCAAAAAGGAAAAATGGAGATGTTGCTCATAGCAACCAATAAGATTCTAGTGCTCAATTTCCTATACATACTAGAGCATGTTAGCTAGAATCTGGTTGCTATGGGTAACACCTCCTTTTTTTTTTCTTGGGAAAAGTTTAGTAGAGGGTCGTATTATGTGAACACACTTTGAACTAGTGGGAAAGTGTTGGATGACTTGGAAAATAAAATAAATCACTATAGCTGAAATGCGTAGCTGATTGGATTTCCAATACGCTGCACACTGAAATCTGACTGGGGATTTTGTTATAGTCCCCCAAAGTAAACTATGAACTATGACAACGGACTAGTGGGGGATTTGGAAAACAGAAATTAGTTCGGGAACGTGAGACAAGGACAGGACTTTGGGATTTAAAGAATGAAGTAGAACTTTACTATGCATGCATTAGTTCATAAAGCTGCTTTCATTGGTGTTTTGCATCAAGACGGCTGGGAATCCTATTCCAGGATCTACAGTAACCTGGATTTTGAAGGAACAATGATATTCCGCCTGTGCAGAAGTAGTCATTTGTTACTTGGATTCTGAGGATGGTCTCCTGAGATATGAATAATTCATGTGATACAAATCTATATATTCAAACCGACTAAGCTTATTGTCTGCAATCCTCTGCACAGGAAAGACGTCCATGCTTAATAAGCTCTGAGAGCCCCCACTGAGAGCATTTAAGATGGAAAATATGCTGAGTTTATCATATCTGGGCTCATGCGCTGCCTGCTTTATTATAGTGAAAACAGGCAGGATCACACCAGAGGTCGTTTGTCATGTTAAAGGTTTAGCAGCTTGTGCTTGTAGGTATGTTTCAGTGTGACACTGGCTCATGCTCAACACCACATTGCCCCAGTGATGTGCAACAGGCTGGATTAGACTGGGTTTCATTGATAGAAAACCACAGTCGGTGGCTCAGACTCTTCACAGGCAGTTGCAATAACATCTTTAATTACAGTACTTTCTCATCTATATAATCATTACTACTGCTCTTTTAATCATTATTATTATTATTCTATGTGATTGTTTATACAGCAGGCATTTGTCGTGCTATATGCTATGTTTAGAGATACATTTTGCCACGTGTGAGAGGTTTTTTTTCCACAGGCACCATTTTAATATGTATAAAAAGCCACGTTCCTTAGGCCATGCTGGTTATCCCAGAATGCATTGGTGCGGGATAGCGGCATAGGGCTGGATGCAGATTTGTAGGGCCGCTGCTTTTCAGCTCCGACTGCAACGGCAGCAGGGATCTGATGCTGGATCCTGTCTTCCACACGGATGAGGGGAGATCACTCCCCTTGTTCATAAGGACATCAGATTGGAGGACCCTACCTTAAAAATTCTGTGTCATCCTCTCTTAAAATAGAGACAATGCAAAATTCAGGATTGTTCAGAAGGCACTGAGTACACATTATATTCTGCTCTATACATACATCCTTTACCCTCCACCAGCAGAAATGGTCCCAGGGCAGAACTCTGGAGCCACTGGATTCCCCACCCTGGGAAGGCAGCCTTGTGCACGGTTACACTCTCCGGTAACAAAATCTAATTACCGAAAAAGGGACATTCGAAAGTTCCTTTTCGGATGTTCCTTTTTTGAATACTTACCTATTTAGACTTTTTTTAATGAATGGGTGAGTATGCTGTTCGGCATACTTCACAAATTCACTTTCGCAGTTTGCAAATCACCGGGCCTGGAACAGGTGAGTAAACTCGGGAGGGTTAGTGTCAGGCTGCAGGGGAGGGAGGGTTAGGGTCAGGCTGCAGGGGAGAGAGGGTTAGGGTCAGGCTGCAGGGGAGAGAGGGTCAGGGTCAGGCTGCGGGAGATGGAGGATTAGGGTCAGGCTGCAGGGGAGGGAGGGTTAGGGTAGTGAGAGGGGAGGGTTAGGGTTAGAATTAGGGAAATAAATGGGGGATTATTTTTTTTATAACTTTTCGGACCACGGAGCTTTCGCTGCCTCATCGAGGCATAGCAATCGAAATCCCAGCCAGTTCGCAACTAGCTGGGGAGGAAACGGCCGATTTGAAAATCAGCTATTCGGACCAGAGCCCCACACCCCCTTGTGCATGCATCGCTAACTAAAAGAATGTGCTTTTGTATATCTGCTTCCCTAGTTCCTTCAGCCAGGTACGTAACTATAGGGCGCACAAGGGGTGCAGCTGCTACGGGGTCTGTGACTGCCACTTCCCTTACACTGTAAGCATGGATGAGTGCTGCAATTAAGCTGTCAACCTATGACAGCTTCTTTCACAGGCTTGCTCAGCTCCACCCCAATGTCACATGGCTCTGCCCAGTCTCACCCATCAAGCCCCGCCTCCTCCTTGCTATGGGGCCTGAACCTGTCACATTCCGTCTCTGCTTTCAACTTCAGTTATTGGTAAGCATGTACTCACAGCCTATCAGCCTTCTAAGGAGGATATGTGGAGATGTCGGGCCTGATCCAGAGTTACGCCGATGCGCTGTGCTTACTAAAGCACAGCGTATCGGCGTTCACTTACCTTGGCACTCCCCCTGTGCGGGCGTATGGCCCCTTCCTTCCCTACGGTGCTGCTACGGGCGGCCGAGCCAGGATCGGCGCATGCGCAGATCGGCTGAAAAGGCGATCTTACGCTTACGCCCTCCGTCCTAGCGACGGCGGCTGTACCTCTGGATCAGGCCCGTCGTCCGTAGCTACAAACTGACTGGTTGCTCTGATATTTGTAGTACATTATAAAGGAGAGTTAAGCTGGGCACACACTGGCAAAGTAGGTGTAAAATATTTTATATATACATTAATTAATGTGCCGTACCTCTGGATCAGGCCCGTCGTCCGTAGCTACAAACTGACTGGTTGCTCTGATATTTGTAGTACATTATAAAGGAGAGTTAAGCTGGGCACACACTGGCAAAGTAGGTGTAAAATATTTTATATATATATTAATTAACAAAACCTTTTTTGTCTAAATTCATATTTTGAAATAGTTTTAGTGCCTTCACATTGGACAGAAGTGCTTGTACTATTCATAAGTGCCTGTGCATTACATACTGTACTTACATTGGCATCCAGATCTTAAGCTGTATGAGCCTTTTTTATGCACTTAATACTGATTTGTGTACACCTCTGGATTAGCCTTTAATTGGTGTATAATAAGAGGAAGACAAATGACGATCTTTGCACATAGGTTATGCAGGAGTATATGTAACATAAGCAGAGTTTTCAAAACTGATAAACCTGTTTCTGAGCATTGTTGGATATGTCTATCTATAAAATATGTGGATTATATAAAGTTATTGTTGGTATCTGTGTAAGGAGACTGGACCGGATCCAGAGTCTGAAAATACATTTACACCTGGGCAAAACCATGTTGAACATCACCGGGATACAAATTTATTGTCATTTGCATTTGGAAGAATTCTTAGCTTCTTCTTATTGCACACAGATGCTGACAAGATTTACTTTTATTTATTTATCTATTTATTAAATTAACAGGTTTTTATATAGCGCCATCAGATAACGTAGCGCTTTACAATTTTAACTATCATTATATGGGAGCTGGGAAATGGGCCGATTATTTGAGGGAGAGTTGGGGTGAGAGTTTTGTTTTTCAGAATTGGAGTGATTAGCGCATGCTTGAATAAAGACGAGAAGATACCAGTAGAGAGAGAGGGAGATTGCAGATTGTAGTTAAGTTAGGAATAAGCACAGAAGAGTGACTTGAGTGACACTGAATGACTTGTAAAGGTACAGGATAAAGAGGACAGGTAGCAGAGTAGGAAGAGCAGAAAAGAGTAGATACTTTTCATTTGTGGGTTGGAATGAAGACATGGGGCTGGATCCAGAACAATGTCCATCACTCATAATACATCCGTCAGATGCCGAAAATAGCTACTGTGCATTCTTAGTTACTAATTTACGTAATCTACACATTGTTTCGTTACGTAGATTGCGTATATGTGGTCTTTAAGATGAAACAATACTTAAATTAAGTAAATTACTTACTAGGCATGCGCAGTAGCTATTTTCGGCATCTGATGTTCTGGATCCAGCCCATGGTGCCAGAGTGTGGATGAAAGGGGCTGAACAGTATTCATTAATGAGGAGAAGGATGACAAATTCCTGTCTGATCTTGTCCTTAAAGTACAATGCGAGATCTTGAGCACTGATGGAAGTTAGTGGATTTTGCACAAGAGGGCTTAGAAGAGCGTTATATGTGCAGAAGAGGAATTTGGGGTTAGAAGTCTGAGTAGAAATGAGAGTTTGAAAGTGGGATTATTTAGTCTTGTCCAGAGCATTTTGAAAAGTGTGATAAGTATTGGTGTATGTTAAAAAGTCATGGGAAGAACTTTTACATTGTTATTTAGGCTTGGGCTAAGAAACACAACTTCTCAACTTCAAAACAGATGAAATTTGCCTCCCCTGCGATGCAACATGGATTTGCCCAACTTTCCGCCAGATTTCCTTCTATTTTCAGACTCTGAATCCGGTCCACTGTCATTTTCTATATTCACTTCTTTCCCTGTGTTTGTATTTGCAGTATATCGTGGAATGCCACGGGAACACGCTTCTCCCACAATTTCTGGGCATGTATCGGCTAAATGTGGATGGATTGGAAACATACATGATTGTTACAAGGAACGTGTTTAGCCATCGCCTTTCTGTGTATAGAAAATATGATTTAAAGGTACGGCCCCAATGTAATTATATACTTGTGTCGTGATATCATATTTTTGGCACTGCACTCACCTTGTTAGGTTTACCAAGAACCAGCTTAATAACATGAAGTATGTTTCAAAGCCAGTGGTAGAGATTTATATTGGCAGAAGTGACCATCGATTCCATTAACCTGTTAATTTCCATGAAGTGGTTGCTCAAAGCATAACACTAATATTTTGCCTATTTTGCTGTCATGCATCAAATTGTATTAGCTACAAGATTTAACCCTCATTTAAAAAAAATGTAATTATCCAATTTAAAGTGTATCTGTTATGCATTTTTACAAAAGTATATGATTAGTATTACAGCCAATGAAGAAGGTTGCTTGCTATTAACATAATTACCATCTATCAAACTAATTTCATGCTTTATATTGTTGTAATACACAGTGTCACTTTTATGTGACAGTTCCATTTTTGTTAATGGCTTCTTATCTAATATATAATGTCACCTAAAATGTAAAACTAATGAACTGGTATACAGACATTAAAATGGAGATAAGAGGATACACTATACTGTTATGTGACTCAGAAAATACCTTATACTGTATGAGCTGGATCCAGACTTAAGAAGGAGCTTGAAATTAAGAAAGGCCAGTTACTCCTGGGCAAAACCATGTTGATTTCAGGGGAAATCAAGTTAATTGTATTCTTTGCATGCAGGGATATATCTTTGAATTGCTTACTGCACACAGATACGGACCAGCTTTACTATCACACTGTTATTTAGACTTGGGCCGGGAAACATCACCTCTCAATTCTAATACTGTTTGCAACAGATGAAATATGACTCCCCTGCAATCAACATGGTTTAGCCCAGGAGTAACTTTCCTCTCTTAAGGGCCAGTTTCACAACTGATTTTTCACATTTCATGCTCCTTCTAAAGTCTGGTTCCAGTCCTTATGTGTATTATATGTTGTCTGCTGAGATACCTAATAATTGTGTATTAGATAACAGACTGACTTTAATGGACATATTTAAATCAGGCGTGTGTGTGTTTTATATATGCCAACCATGTCATTTTTGTAGATTCCCATGTTTCAAGCAGCATGACTGCGAAAAATGCTACATATTAAACGTTAATGAAAACTTAGAGAGGAAAATCAGGATGCTGATAATGCTTTGTGGGTCCACAACAATGGAATTCCTGCAATCAAGGCTGAAGTATTCCTCTACCAGGCATTTTGCAATCTGTTCCCCAGGCTTAAAGGGACAACCATCTTTTAACTTGAAATCAACAAGTCCTATCAAATGACCTTTTAGTGAAATTAATGAATTATTCAAAAGAGCTTTCTCAGATTTAGTTCCAAAAATGATGTATTTTTATACAGTTCTGTTTTGGAATTGTATAGGTTGGGTAAAGCAATATATTTTAGTTCTACAAGGGTTTTTTTTTTAACATGCACTGTATTCTTACACTGCTATTCTTATATAGTATAAAACTGACTATGTAGTGCTATCACCAGTGGCGGTGCTATGATTAGTGACATTACAATTCTGCTCTTTTGATGTCTGTGTCCTATGAAAGACAGACATCTACACACACTTCTGCATCTTTAACACAGTGTCCAAATGGTATCAGAGCTGACAATGCAGTTATTTAAGCTGCTGTGACATCACTGAAACTGTCCTGAATGAACTAATCCACACTGAGCATCTCATGATAAACTGATAATATGCGTCTGCATTCACAGATACGATTTTGCTAGTTATATTTTTAGGAGAGGATTGACGCGCGTGCGTAGTAACTTTTACGTAAGTCCATTATGCACTTAGGGCCTGATTCAGAGATCCGTCGGCGATCGGGCCGCAAATATACGCATCTAAGTGGCAGGTCGGAACAGGTTACACCCACCAGAATAAACAGTCATTCCCCTCGCAAACTCCGGCTGGACCTAAACCTCCACCCGCATTGACTTGCCCTATCTGGCCGCACTCACTTCCGACCCTATGTGTATTAGTTGCATATATTTAGGGCCCTAACTCTGTAACGCGCCCACTTTCCCTCATCTCAATGCCTCCCCCCGCCCATTTCTATGCAAATCCTTAGGTCCGTCCCTAAATATACGCACGGAACTATCGTTAGTTCCGGATCTCTGAATCAGGCCCTTAGTGACATACTTGCAGAGAGGCGGGGTTGTCTTCTGTACGTTTGAAGTTACGTAAAACTTCTGGGGAGGCATTTAAATAGGCTTTTGAGGGCGCGGATAGTAAAGTACGCATGTACGTAAGTAACATACGCATAAGTACACACGTAGAGATAAGGGTGCCCTATGGAGGCGTAAGTCACCGAAAACCCGTCCCTGTGAGGGGAGTGTCATGGGTGTGGCCTTGCTACATGCGTGTGTATAATTGCGTACTTTGGACACACGCATCTGTGAATCCGGTCCATGATGCTGCTTTAATCACTAGAAAATCAGAGTTAATACTACTGTCTTGTGCTGTCTATAGATCATACAGGTTATATAACGGAAAAAGAACTAAAGAAGAAATAAAGATTGCATAGAGTCCTGTATCAAAAAGATACCACAATATAAGGGTGGCAGCTGACACCTAACAATATTGTATTTGGATTTTGTTTGTGCAAATTTTACTTCATAGTGTTTGTTTTATAATAGTGTATCTGTATACATGGAGATATGACATTATTACTCTTCATTGATCTATGTGTAGATTAGAAAGCACCTGATAATAGCATTATTTTATTGGTCTCTCTATATGCTATGTTAATTAGGGTATACCTTAAAATATGGCAATATGTTGTAATAGAGAATAAATACTCAAATTATATTTTTTGTATATTCTTCACCTCAGTAATGTTACTATTACTAATATTAAATAATGACTGGGGACCGTATTCAGAGAACCATTTTTTTTATGTATTCAATTATACGCACAGCCGGAGCAAGGAAACGCCCACCAACAACCCCCGACACTCTCCTCTCCCGGACATGCTGTCGGGGACTTACGAATCCCTAGACCACTCTGTTCTTTACGTGTGTACTTACGTGCGTATATGTGCTCCGTCCGTACGATTCTTTATAACCCCGCCTCCATGCGTTCATTTAAATGCTTCCCCCCACTCACTTTTATGTAAATTTTTCCATGCGTCGGATTTCCATGCGTATGTCCCCAAGTGCGATTCATATGTATGTCCGTTAGGCCCTTACATGCGTATAGTCTATGTAAATAAAGTTTCTACGCATGCGCAGTTGATCCGATCCTAAAAATACGCACGCAACTCCCCTCGAAAACGGATCCCTGAATACGGCCCTTGATCTTTGAGCACTGGCTAAACGTCTCCATAATGGTAATATTAGGGAAGCTTGCAGGTTGCAAGAGAGGTTTATCCAAATTACTGCAAAAAGACCCATGCATCACGACATCCAGAAATGAATATCAATATCATAGTTGCCAAGTCTCCCTGAGTGTCAGGGAGACTCCCTGAAGAGTGGGTGATCTCAATAACTCCTTGAGGTGTTTGTCAATGTCCCAGATGCTGATTCAGTTTCAGAAGTCATTGCAGTATGATGACAGAATTCAGAGGGCCCGATTCAAAAAGGGTAAAATCGTTCGCCGGCGTATTTTTAACGCTATTTTTATCAAAATTAATTATTTTTTTTCCCTATTCAATTATTTTTTTGCGTTAAAAATTCGCCGGTTTTTTAACGATATCGTTAATTAAAATTTAGCCCCTATGAGAGGTGCGGATTTTTAACAATGCCCTGTCTTGTGCCCCGACAGGGCATGCTGATGCTTGTAGAACTACAAGAATCAGAATGTCTATGGATGCCAGGGGCCGCTGCGCAGGTGCCTTGGTAAACAAAAAACAACTTTTTTTGAACGTTGCAAATCATTTCCTGCTAGCAGGAAGTACCCGGCACTAATGACAGGTTATTGGCCAGTGTCTGAAATATCATGAGAACTATTTTTAACACTGTCTTGTGCCCCGACAGGGCATGCTGATGCTTGTAGAACTACAAGAATCAGAATGTCTATGGATGCCAGGGGCCGCTGCGCAGGTGCCTTGGTAAACAAAAAACAACTTTTTTTGAACGTTGCAAATCAAATCATGCTAGCAGGAAGTACCCGGCACTAATGACAGGTTATTGGCCAGTGTCTGAAATATCATGAGAACGATATTTCAG
>WWET01001190.1:71822-109465 GCA_011038615.1 Limnodynastes dumerilii
TATATATACCACAGTGGATAACATCTGAGCGCAGGAGCACCTGGGTAGGTAGAGGGGAACTCATGTTCTACTCAGGTTGAGTTCTCACGTGTGTGTTAGTTGAGTAAATATTCTCCTCTTTACATTTTTAATGAATGTTTATTTGTGACAGGGAATATTTTATTTTCTGAAGTTCAATATAATATAAATTTTGCATATAATGTTGAATATTTAGTGTTTAAGCAATGCAATTTTGCTCACATGTTGCACATTAAAAATCACACACCAAGTTAATGCAACATGAAACTATATACTTCTTCCATATTATTTACACAGAGGGGTAGATTCTATTGAACTAGAAGTGTCTCCGGAACGTCACATCACACAAATCTACATTTTATCTTGCACTCCAACGTAATAGCCGGGAATAGGTGCACTCGTCCCTAACCCCTTCATCGCCCTCCATAAAATCTGCCCCAGAAAGTATCCACAGGGCTTAATGATGTCATTTGTATCATCAAGCCCTGTCCATCCTTACTATGGATCACAGCATTGATAGGCAGGAGACGGGACTTCACGCTGTGATTTGCATTAAATCATGTCATCAAACCCCGGCCTGAGTCTGTCACCTTCCGCCTCTTATTCTGTAATAATCCAGGCCGGATACTTCCATGAATTTCCATATTCTTGACTTGGAAAACTTAACACCTCGCCCAGCTGTTAGAACTCATCCGTACAAGAGGTAGTGGTAAAAATGTGAATGCATTGATTAGTGCCGCGCAGTGTTTCCAGATCTATCCGAATCCTGTAATGTATACTTAGATAAACATGACTCCTAATTTACCTAAAATATCTCTATTTAAATACTATGTTCTATTGCTGTTTTCATAACTACAGCTGTCCATACACCCAGCTAACATCACCCATATATAATCAAATTAAGGACCTGATCCAGACCCCCACACGCTTTCAGTGTGTGCGGAGGATCTTAAGGTCTGCATGGAAGAGGGCAGTGAACTTCTGTTACACCCCCTCTCTTGTGCGGAGATTGTGTGACTTACACTGCCACAAGCTCAGAGGCCTAATCCCACCCACACTGTAAAATGATAACGCTTTCCCCTGCCAAACTTGTCAGGCGGAGGGGTAGACCAGCCCCCTTTCTTCTTAAATCCCATAGGACTTAGTTGCAGAATATGGCTGTAACATATGGATGGCACATGCGCCCTTCCCTCCATATACCTCACTTATGCATTTTATGTGCTTAAATGGATTAACGTTATCAATAGTGGATCCGGACTTAAGTGTGACATTCAGCCAAGTCAAATCACAACCATCACTATAATCTTCTGCAAGAAGACTGCTTATACAAATTCCCTGACCGTCAAGCTGCATGGTAATGTGTCAGACCCAGGGCTGGGTGTTTATTGCCAGAAATAAAAATCCAAATGTAATCCTACTACACCTGTGGTGGCGTCTGATCTCCTCTATTATTTGGGTGAAGCATGTTTTGTTGAACAAAAGAGAGGTCCGGCGCTCCATTTAACATTATATAACACTATGTGTCAGTGCATACATAAAAAGGAGGTTTAGGTCACAATATAGCTATATTGGGTTAAGCTCACCTCCCCAGCGTCAAGGCACCTCCTATAGGTGAGTCCCTGAGCTCCCAAAGTAAACTAACAGTAACAAAAAAAACACACAAGGCCTCGCTTCAATTCAAATATAGGAAACGTGTGCAAGTGTATATATAAATGGAGAAGTGCAGCCAAGGACCAAAGTGACCACTGTGTAACTACAAGGAACAAAAGACAGGTCTGGCGCTCCGTACATACATTATATAACACTGTGTGTCAGCACATACATAAAAAGGAGGTTTAGGTCACAATATAGCTATATTGGTTTATCTCACCTGCCCAGCGTCAAGGCACCTCCTGTAGGTGAGTCCCTATCCATTTGCTATATGTGCACTCAGGAGGTCTGTATTAAGACACTGCTGCCATTTGAAAAGTCTGCAGCAGCCATGTTGCACCTTTCCATTTATATATACACTTGCACACATTTTATATATTTGAATTGAAGTGCGGCATTGTGTGTTTGTTTTGTTACTGTGTGTTCTTTTTGTATGGCCACTATTGTTATACAAAAGTCACAGTTGCTTCTTAGTTGAAGTATCTACAGTTGTATATTAATGGGCAAGGTCATGGACTGTCAATGTCTATGAATGTCTTGTATATGAGAGCAACTCTTCAGACTAGAGTCCTCCATTACACTGACTTTAACTATGTGTATTGTGTAGACCCATTTATCCAGAAAGAGGACATTTCAGAACCCCAAGTATTTTATGCAGGAAATTGTTGCTGTGAAGCTTTGCACCTAATGACATTCTAGCTGTGTTTTGCTAATTATATAGTTGCTATGGGTTGCAGGACCCCAAATAATGTATCAGTGACGCACACAGTTATAAATACTCTGTGCAAAGAGTATGTTCTATGTCAGCCATCTTCCACTTCATCTTAGATGACCTCCAACAGTTGTCACATTCTCACATCTGTTCCGGCTTTTTCCTTCCCCCAGAAGATTCATTGTTTATTGAGAGGACATCACTCAGGAGCCCATTGCTCAGACAGATTAGTCTTCTCCACGGCATGAGAGGAAATACTTATCTCTCCGGTGGCCAGTCTTTTCAGAGAGGAGGTGCAGCTCCAATATGGTATAAAATTAGTGGTTATAGTTCGGCTTACTTTTTTAGCTGTCTGGGCACTCTGCCAGGGCATAAGAAGTCGGCTGCTCTGTGGGGAATTGAAAATAGAAAGAAAAAAGACAGAGAGAGAGAGAGAAAAAATGATTATGGAGATTGGACATCTCAATAAATGCATTTTATCGCTGTTTCAAAGCTTTCAAACAAATGTTTTTTATTCTGGTCACTGCTTGCTGCTTTACCTATGTCACAATCACTGGTGTCTGTGTCCTAACATCAGACGTTTCAGTGTCCTCTGTACCCAAGCATAAAGAGAATCATAAATAACAGATAAATATCAGGCACATGAAAGAAATACATGGACATTCAGTAAAGTAATGGCGTGCTTCGAAAATAATTTACTTATTATGCTGCCTTCTCTAATGGTAATAAACGCTGAAAATGTAAATAAAAATAGTTATTATAATAAAATAACTTGTAACCTGTTAATACAAGTCTTATATTGTAGGGGTAGTAGTGATTGTACATTACTTGCTGTACGTTTGTGCAAACAGTCTGGTCAGGAAGAGGATTGGACAAGTGTGTACCCAGCATTGCAGTGGTATGGGGGTGTTTTATACTTATCTTTATGAAAGATTTTATTGAACACGCAAATTTGTATTCTTACTGCTTTATATGTTGAATGAAAACAATACAAAAGCCTGACCAATGAATCAATGATTATACTCCTACCATTGCCCTGCATACTAATTCTTATTGTGAATTTCCTTGTCACAATACCACAATGGGTAAAAGGTTTTTCTGTTTCTTAAGTATTGCTGCTTTGTACAATGATGTCTTTGGACACAGTACAATTTTCTTAATTTCTTGATTAGGAAGTACATCAGCTTCTCCACAGAGAATTCAGCCTCTTTCTTCTCTTGGGGGCAGTAGAAAATATTGATCTTAGTTGCCCAGGAAACCCTTGTCTAGGCATATTATGTAAATGTCTCTTAATCAGTAAGATAGCAATTCTGTTTTTAGCATGCATCATCTATTTCTTGGTATACCTCCTGCGTTCAACTCCACCTTTACCGTGTGGGCTGGCCTTCAATAGGAATAGCATCAAAAGAGTACCGTTATATGAAATGTTACCCAGAACCACCTGAGAAAAGCTTAATATAATATGATAATACATTTTAATTTTGTGTTTTCTTATTATTATTATAGAACCACATTTTCTTATATGGTACTTTGTAGAAAACAATAACTAAAATTTGATTGTCTCTATGGGCAACATTTTTATTTTTCCTCTTTAAAAGCTGAACTAATTGTACCCTAAAGTATATGAAGTTCAGTAAATTTTCAAAAGTTTCAAAACTTTTTCAAAACTTCCGACAATGACATAAATTCTCTGTGGTCAGATCATAAATTGCTCGATTTCACAATCCTTGCACACACATACATCCGGACGACCCAATCAGCACCCATTGCACTTGATCTAGATATCCTACTAATGAAATGTCCGACAGCTTCCAACAGTGGGGGCTGAGTTGCGCTTGCAAGTGGGTGGAGCTTAGTTTTACAATATACAGTATAGATACGCTATATAGACGCAGCATTCCAGACTTCCTACAGGTCGGAAATCTTAAGGTATTCTACTGTTGTCGGTTCTCGTGTGTGCAAAAGGAATGGTATCAAAGCGCTCGTACATACATCGCATATATGCTGCATTTGTAGATCCAAATGCAACAACATCATAACCTTGGATTTGGTCTTATGTTATCTTCATAATTAAAATTAGGAATTTTGTCCCAAATCTTGCTCTATTAGGGGCTGGTCCAGAATCCGGAGTAATTGCATAAAAGGTGCAAAGCTACAGAACATCCATCACTCCACCTGTAGGTCAACATAATTTTGCCAAGGTGCATATTTGCCAAGGCACATAACTCTGAAAAAGCCCTTTAAAGGGCCATTGTATCCTATAGACTGTAGTGTGGTCTAAACTAATACTGGTAATCGTAGTGATATCACTGGTGGCAAGTGAATTCACACACTGCAATGCTGTTATTAATAAGTATGGGCTGGATCCAGACTTAAGTAAGTGCTTGAAATGAGTTACTCCTGGGCTAAACCATATTGATTGCAGGGGTAGTCAAGTTAATTGTATACTTTGCATGCTAGGATATTTCTTTGAATTGCTTACTGCACACAGATACTGACCAGCTTTACTATCACACTGTTATTTAGACTTGGGATAGGAAACATCACCTCTCAACTCTAATACAGTTTGCAACAGATGAAATATGACTCCCCTGCAATCACCATGGTTTAGCCCAGGAGTAACTCATTTCAAGCACTTACTTAAGTCTGGATCCAGCACTATGTCCTTGCTGTGCTTGGTTAACAAGAGAAAAGTTCACAGTGAGGCGATCTGCATGTTTAAAGCTAATTTTATGTTCTCTTACAGGCCAAAGAGCTGCCAACTTATAAAGATAACGATTTCATCAACGATGGCCAGAAAATCTACATAGATGACAATAACAAAAAGATGTTTCGTGAGAAACTAAGGAAAGATGTGGAGGTAAAGTTATTTATTTATTACAGTGATTTCCATTGCGCCTAGATACCATATAGCCCTTTACCAGGGCAGACGCATTGCGGGAGGATGGAGGACGCTGGAGAGGTGCCCTCCCTACTCAGCAGCACCACCCTCATCGCGAGCTGTGCCGCCTCAGCCTGCTGACATTTGCATGCATGACCATAAGGTGCTGCAAGCCTTTCCAATGGCCGGTGATTTAGCATAGTGGTATATGAATTGTACAATAAAGGCTTGGTTAAGCCCTTATGTATGATTATGATTTACATACATGCCCCTTTTTCCATAAGGACAGTGGGCTGGATCCAGACCTTGTTAAGTGAATGAACTTAGTTACTCAAGGGCTAAACCATGTTGATTTCAGGGGGAGCCAAGTTAATTGTATTATTTGCATGCAGGGATATATCTTTGAATTGCTTACTGCACACAGATACTGATCAGCTTTACTATCACACTGTTATTTAGACTTGGGATAGGAAACATCACCTCTCAACTCTAATACTGTTTGCAACAGATGAAATATGACTCCCCTGCAATCAACATGGTTTAGCCCAGGAGTAACTTTAGACTTGGGATAGGAAACATCACCTCTCAACTCTAATACTGTTTGCAACAGATGAAATATGACTCCCCTGCAATCAACATGGTTTAGCCCTTGAGTAACTAAGTTCATACACTTAACAAGGTCTGGATCCAGCCCAGTGTGTAAAACTTAAGGTAGGGTCCTGTGTAAGAACCATAACATATGCTGCTCTCATGTCTGTGTAGGGTTAACTTTGAAAGCTGTTTGATGGATAGACAATTCTACCTAGTATTTAATTATACAGAGTAAAGAATGCACCCATGTCATGCATGTAGGGTCTGATCCAGGTGCCATTCCATTAATGAAGTAATTCCCATATCTCTATGCACAGTAAGTGACTCATTGTAATTTATCTCTCTTAGTTTTTGACTCAGCTGAAACTAATGGATTACAGCCTGCTGGTAGGAATCCATGATGTAGAGAGAGCAGAGCAGGACGATGTGGAGAGCGAGGACAATGAAGGTGAAGAAGAAGGTGAAAGTGATGGAACACACCCCATCGGCACTCCTCCAGACAGCCCCGGGAACACGCTGAACAGCACACGGCCACTTGCTCCTGGAGAGTTTGACCCTACTATTGATGTATACGGAATTAAAAGCCATGACGGTATGTTATAGCCTTTGTTGTATGGCTTATATTAAATTACCATGGGCAGTGAGTGAGTGCCTTTTATACATCCCTTTTATACACTTAAGAAGAATCTTTGGATTTGCTGTGTGCTTTGATTTGTACAGGTGCAAGTTTGCACCAGGGTATATAGTTTACAAAGCAAGATGGCTGCTGTTATGGTTTTCAGAGGAGATGGACGGAATCTATACATTTTTACCGATGTATTCACAAGTAATATCATTGATTTCAGGAGTGGGTGAATTCTTTAATATAGAATACTCTCAAAGTATAAATACCTCAAAATACAAACTGAGGAATGTAAGGCACATTTTGCATGAATGAATTTAACAGCACAGGTTGGGGCTGATTCAGGGCTGCAATTACACCTCTTTTTAGGTGCAAGTGTAGATAAGAGTAATACCATGTTAAATTACAAGGGGAGGCAATTTTAAATTATGAAATTACAATTAGAATTAAGAGGTGAAGTTTCTTAGCTCAACTTTGTTTCATAGATTATACATAGAGCTATGCAGTATTTGAGTTCTATGCCCAAAAGTAAAGTATTTTTCTGCATGTAAAAGAATTACAATTAACCCCTTATTTTGCTAAATGGATTTACACTTACACCTGTTTTGCCTTTACACCTAAACTCTGAATCAGCCCCTATGGGGCTGATTCAGAGTTACACATCCACCTTTTTATAGGTGGAAGTGTACAGGTTTTATAGGTGGAAGTGTACAGGTCATCTAAACCATTTTTCAAAGTAAGGTGTGTTGATTAATGAAAACAAAAATTGCATGCATGGAAAATTCTTTACTTTTACACATATAACTAAAATACTGCATTAGCTTTATGATTATTCTATAAAAGAGAGTTGAGCTAAGAAACTTCACCTCCTAATTTTAATTCTGGTTTTACAATATAAATCTGCCTCCCCTTGCAGCTCAGCATGGTATTGCTCAGGTCTACACTTCCACCTAAAAAAAGGTGGATGTGTAACTCTGAATCAGCCCCTATGTCTCTACTTACGTGGCTGTTTTCTCTATGCTCCCAGCTGTCCTGAAGGCTAATTAGCCAATAGGGTTATTTTAGCATTGACTTTCCTGGTTAATGCTGCCGTTTTGTGGGTTTAAAATGACCCATTCCATTAGGTACAAATTAATCCGCTCCTGAGCTTCCAACTGTCACTCACCTGGTTTTAATAAATTAATTGATATTTAAAAAACTATTTATCTTTTCAACAAATGTGGTGACCATATTACCTGACAGTTGGAAACTGAGGGGCAGAGTATTTTGTACCTAATGGAATGGGTTATGTTGGATTTGCTGTGTGCTTTGATTTGTACAGGTGCAAGTTTGGGTCTCATTCCATATAAGAATTTGTACCCCCTATTATTATTTTTTTACTTTCTATACTTTTAGGTCAAGTAAAGGCTACAAATTGTTGACAAAGTGTTTTATGTGTGTTTTTACCCTGTAACAGGTGCACCTAGGAAGGAAGTGTACTTCATGGCCATTATTGACATTTTAACTCACTATGATGCAAAAAAGAAGGCAGCTCATGCGGCGAAAACTGTTAAACATGGTGTAAGTATCATATTTCTGTATGTGGAATATTCCATACATAGAAACAGAGCTGTGGGAAGAATGGCAATGTCCATAGTCTCCAATTATAGCAATATATGAATTTTGGTGTAATAATAACAATGGCCTGCACCCGTGTTATTATTGTTCAAACAGCACAAAAGCCATCTGTAAAATAAACCAGACAGTATACCGTATGATGAGCCCACACTAACATTTTAAAACCTTCATGTAGAAACGGATGTAAATTTCCTGACAAATAGGGTGATACCAGGACCACTCCTGTTCTCCTAAATAATTGTGTGGTAGAGTGTTAGCTACATTTAGGTTTGGTCAGTAGCCACAATTATTGATTGATCACACATGTAATGAGGGAGAGTTTGAAACTGGCTGGGACAGAATTGCTGGGACCCACACCCATAGAACACGAGGACATGAATATAAACTGGAGGGTGGCATTAGTCAGAGGAAGAGGTGTAATAGAACACGAGGACATGAATATAAACTGGAGGGTGGTAGATTCAGAGGAAGTGTGTGGAAAAATGACTTCACTGAAAGGGTGATAGATAAGTGGAATAGCCTCCCATCTGAGGTGGTAGAGGTAACACAGTAGAGCAGTGTAAACATGCTTGGGATAAATATAAGGATATCCTAAATCTCAAACTGAATAGAGGGTAAATATGGTCTAGGGTCAGTCATTTGCAATTTGCAGCTATCATTTTGCAGAAAATAGGATTGTTAGCAGTAACAGTTTAAATATTTAACTCCACTTTATTTCATGCTTAATAATTTCTCCTGCAGGCAGGTGCAGAGATCTCCACTGTCAATCCAGAACAGTATTCTAAGCGATTCTTGGACTTTATTAACAACATCCTGACGTAACCTCTCCTGACACCAAGGGAAAGCTCTGGCGGACAACGCAGACATTGATGCAATATGGGTGGAAAGACAGACAGACAGAGGCAGAGAGGCAGGAAGGTCGTCCTGTGGCTTATGCTGATCTTGCAGACCTCGGGCAATTTGCATCTTCTGGCAAAGATGACTCGCGTGGGGGGAACACCATCTTCCTGCGCTTCCTGGCATAGTCCTAGTTATTTTTTACTTTTTTCATGTTTAATTCAAGAAGAGGAAGAAAAAGAAGAAGAAAAAAAAAAAACCCTGAATCTGCTTTTTCAAAGTTGCACAGAATAAAATATAATATAATGCACAGAGACGCGTCGCATTACTCCAACGGATGACGTTTTTGATATCCAGCAAGTAAAAATGCATGTGGAGATAATTAAAATGGTATCAAGCAAGTAAACTGTAGATCAGTTTATTTTATTTTTATTATTGTTTTTTTTATTATTAGATGAAGTCAGTATTCATTACAATAATAAGGATGGAAAGAGATAACGATTAGGATCTGCACGTTCCAAACATCGGTTGCAAGGAAATCACCACTGAAGCAATGAGCTATGGGACAGAGAGTTTCCCCTATATATATATATACAGACAGCGTTAATGTCATTTCAATTTTTGGGAGCAATGATAACATAATGACAGTGTACACGAATCCTTACAATTTTGCCACAATAACCTGCACTTTATCAGGCACTGCTGTTGCTGTACCATACACATTCATGTTACAAAAGACTATTTGCTTGACTAGTTTTAGGCATTATCAATAACCTATTGATTCTCTAGCTTCGAAACGAGCAAGGCCATCTAAGTAAGAGACAGAGAACAACTGTTTACATTGTAGAGTGAGGGCATTTCTATTCATCTTCCCAGCGATATTCATGTCTGTATTTAATATGTTCTGTAGGCATTAAGTTTATGCGTTGCAAAAATAATAATAATAATAATAATAATAATAATACAGCATTGGACGATAATGTGTAGTCAGTGTCTGGGTGCATTTAACATCTTGTTACCTCTGTTAATTTTTTTTTTTTTACTCTTATAAGGATTTTATGGTAGCATTTTCATGTATTTTGTTAAACCATTATCAGCAGTGGACAGGGGTTTGAATAATGTATGCTATTTTAAAGAAGACCTGTCAGCAAGAGGCTGAGGGAATGAATAAAAGAAATGTTGTTACTTACCAATTATTGTGCATCAGAAGTGATCTGATAAGAAGCAGAACCCATATGATAAATGTCTAATAACAGTCCAATGGCCCAGTAACAGAATGGTTCCTGCAATAATCCAGACCTCTGCCAGGGGTAGAGGGGAAGCAATATAGAGCCTGATTCTGGGATGTGAGTCATTTAGTTCATATCATGCATGTGCAAAATGAATGCAATCGGGCCTATATTTACAGCCCTGTGCAACTTGGCAGACATAGTGCATGGTTTCTGTTGCATGTGTGTCATTATTAGTATGATCGGGCCTGATCCAGACTTCGTAAAGACGGGCTATTTCTGTGCGACATGTATGCAGTGCAAAAAATAAGCTTTGGCCCTGATGATATCCCAGGTAACCCGGTGAGGAGCTTCGGTGGTGCAGTGATGAAGGCTGCAGCCCCCGGTGCCTTTGCACCAATGGTAATTCCGACCCCTGTATGAAATTCTGCATTGGCCTTTATCCATATGAGATTCGCAAGATGGGTGTGATCCAGAATAGTAATTGTACATTAAGAATGTTCCAAAACCCTTCTCTTCGATCCACCATTCTGTATGTTCCCTTCCGTATACAGAATATTTAAGGTAGGGATTTGTATGAGGAAGGGCTTTACATACAAGGGGTGTACTGTACATACACGCCCCTGGCATGTATGTTATACTGGAGAGCAAAATCTGCATGCCAGCTTTCACAAGGGAGGCTCAGGTACAGAATCTGTTATTAAGTCTGGATCAAGCTCATTGTCATGTGGAATTAAACCTAGCATTAGGCAGGTACAAATACACCTCAACACGCCAGATGGCTGTATTTATTCCAGCATCAAAATGACCTCCATCGTCACTATACGTTAGAGTGTGAGATTGTTGGGGGTTTTTTTACCAACACGTTTCCTCATACACAGTACAATAATAAGGGAAATACGCCCCACTGGTTGGGTCATTTCAACTTTGAATCATTCCATTAGACAGTCATCTTGGTTTCCATAGTGACAGGGTTTGCTTATAAAGTGTATGCTATAATATATACATCATCACTCAGATTTGCTACATTCACAAGCTATAATAGTCAGTCTGTGAGGGGCCATTTATGCAATCATGCCCCTCCCCCCATAACTGTAAAGAAGACATTATTTTCTAAACTGTTGCTATGGAGTTAAAAACATTTAAACATCTTTCTACACTTTTAATGAAAGAGCAGGGCCTAGAAGTGGAGAACAACCACCTAAAACACTGTAATTTTTTTTTCTGTCCACTAAATGGTATACAACATCCATACAACTGTTACAGTGTTGCTACTTTGTTTTGCCATTGTCTTTGTTTTACCATGTCCATGTTATTGTTTACATTATAAGTCAATGAACCTGGGGCGAGGGGGAGGTCTATTTTCTCTTCAATATTTTATTATTTATTTGTTTTAATCCCTGCCAACAAAATCCGCAGCGATGCACCCATTAGAGCAGGTCGCAGAGGGCATATTTATAAAAGAATCTAGTATAAATTCTTTATTTGTAAGAAGTCAAAACAGGTAAGTTTGCAGTCGGTACAAAACATGTGTTCAATGCAGTGTCATATAACAAGTTCAAATCTTATCAGCCAATTTGAACAAGCAGGTTTGCATCAGGATCATGAGGAGGCAGACTACCTGCAAGGCATCTGAAATTACAATATTAGAAGAGAAGAAGTTAAGAATAAGTAGATGGAAGAGAAAAAAGAGGAAAGAGAGAGAGAAGAGAGTAGGGAGGAGCAAGGGGGAGTAGCCAGGTGTTTGTTACAGACATCTTAATCTGTCTCAGAGCAGGGAACATATGGCAATATATGGGAATTTACAAGGAGATAGCATGGTGAGAGGCATCGAGGTACAGTATCCATGGGTACCAGGCTGTGTATTCTGAGGTCTTATTAGTGGCAGAGATTCAAGTCTTCCATGGACCTGTAGAACTCCACTCTCTTCACCCATTCTAATATTGAGGGAATTTTAGTGGATCTCCAATGAACTGGGATTACCGCTTTTTACGGCATTACTGAAATGTAGCAGGAGGAAATGTTTCAGAGCGGAGAGGGGGCCAGGAGGCAGAGATAATATCCAAAAGTCAGTGGGAATATTTGCCCCAATTACCTTACAAGTTATTTCACATATCTGTTCCCATAAAGGAATACGTTTGGGGCAACTCCACCAGATTAGGGAGCCCTATAGTGAGATCACAGCACATTTCTAAAAATATCTAGAGCAGAGATTAACAACTCCTTCCACCAATGGTCCATGTTTTGTAGGTCTCCCTGCAAAACCTTTGAAGCTTTTAAAATGTAACCGTCCATCATGAGCACAGCTCCAGCAAGGAGATATGAAAAACATGGAATGTTAGTGGTTCTTGAGGATTAGAGGGCTGAGTGGATTAAGTAGAAAATGTACTTTAAAACCACTGCAAAATATGCAACCATTTGGTCAACTTATTTTCTGCTGTTGAACCTCAATGGTGTCGCTCATTCCTAGTCAGGGCCGGATTAAGGTATGTGGGGGCCCCTGGGCAATTAAACTGTGCGGGACCCCAACACACAAGAATAGACACAAACACAGGCTCCCGCAGCTGTCCAGAGGACTGAATATCTAGAATTGACATCTTCCTCCTAAGGGCACTATTGTGGCTGCGGAACAGTGTATTTAAGAGGAAGATGTCAATTATTTACATCCATCCTCCTAGACAGCTACAAAAGCGCTGAAAACTAGATGTTTGTGGGGGCCCTGGGGTGAGCGCCCCGATCGTCCTGTGGTTAATGTGGCCCTGTTCCTAGTGATTGGCCCACAAAATGGCTGCCTGCATTGCACAATAATGTGTGGTGGAATTGTTAGAATAAGAAGCTTCTCTGATGACATTTCTGCGTACAAACGGCAATTCTGAAAACCACTATAAGGATACAGCAGGACCTCAGGAAGCTGTCAGTTGTTTTGCAAATAAATCTTATTAATTCTCATTTACTGGGAGCCTTACATTTACTGACCTATATCTATTGGACTTCAACAAAATGTTCCAGTCAGGAAATGAAGGTAAGCTCTGTGAATGATACGATGTTTAGCTGTTTGCTTTAAACACTTAAGTCAAAACTGAAGTTGCCAGTGATGGAAATGTAGACGCTGCTGAAGTGTTTTATGCCTTCATTATTTACTGACTGAATGTGCGCACATTACACCAATTATGTAATGCAACAGGAAGCTCAAAAGCTGGTTTATGAACATTATTTAAGGACCCCTAAACATGAATGTAACGTGTTATATTTCAAGAGATTTTATAATACAAGGCTCTCTGATCATCCGATCTTGCTGTCACTTTTAGTGGTAAGTGTAGGACATACTTTAACCTGTCACCACCCAGGGCACTTTGGGCCTGATCCAGAGGTACGATGTAGCGCTGAGCGTACTAACGCTCAGCGTTACATCGCAGACTTCCCCTAGCACTCCCCCTGTGCGGCCGTATGGCCCCTTCCTTACGCCGGCTGAAGGCTGCCCTAACTTCAGCCGGCGTAAGGAAGGGGCAATACGCTCGCACAGGAGCGTATGGCCGCTTAGCACGCCCCCCTACCCTCATTTACTTACCTCCCCCCGCCCACCAGCACTAACGTGAGCGTAGGGACGCTGGAGGATGTCCCCTCCAGCGTCTCTACGGACGCCCGATCCAGGATCGGGCGTTGCCGTAGCAACACCGGGCAACATCTGCCCGGCACATGCGCAGATCGGCTACAAAGCCGATCTTACGCCCGCCGTCCGAGCGACGGCGGGCGTTACTCTGGATCAGGCCCTTTGTGTGTAAATTATTTTATTAACAATACAGGAATACAAATTTTTACATAATTTTGAAAGTTTATACAAAACATGAATTTTCCACTTGTTAAACAAAAACCAAAAGAAAACATATCAGCCTGTAGTGAGAAGTCCATAGGACACCACACAGAAACGTAACTAAGACCTATGGGCTTCCTGCATTCGTTAGGTATCTGTGGGTGGGGGTTAGAAAAGGGGTTAAAGGTGGTGGTTGGAGCATTACAAAAAGCGGTGGGAGTCGCTGCTATGAAAATGCTATTTTACAAATAGACACAGCCGAAAGGCAATTTTCATCTCTATTTTGAAAAGTGTTTGGAGGTGAGTAACACTCTATGGGGAGTTTTAGGGTTAGGGTGCAGGGAGGGGAGTTTTAGGGTTAGGCTGTGGGGAAGGGAGTTAAAGGGTTAGGCTGTGGGAAAGGGAGGTTTATGGTCAGGCTCTGGGGAAGGTTAGGGTTAGGCTAATGTAAGGGGAGGGTTAGAAAAAGGGTTGGGGTTAGATTCATACTTACCATTCGCCACTGCCTGTTCATCCTGGGGAATATCAGTTGCTTCAGTCTCGCCAAGGCACTTCGGAAATGGCTGGGAGAAAATGACCCTTTCGAAAGAGGGCCGTTTGAACCGAAGACCAACAAGGTACATGGATGGATCTGAAACCAGAATCCCATCCTCGTATGTTTTGTATGTTCCCGGATGTGCGGCAGCACCAATTTTCCTGTTCGCTATGACTGAAAAACGCCCTCTCTTGGCGCATATCTGGATCTGGCCCATTATTACTACCACCTGTAACATCTCAACTTTTCCAAACCCGCAGCTTAGTAAATCTGGCCCATTGTATCAATTTACAAGGAACCAGTGACATCACAGAGGCAAGAGGATGAAAATAACCCCACAACATGCCGGCTACCACGTGTTTATACATTAAGGGTCTGATCCAGACCTACGCCCGCCGTCGCTAGGATGGCGGGCGTAAGCGTAAGATCGGCTGAAAAGCCGATCTGCGCATGCGCCGAGCAGATGTTGCCCGGCTTCGCTACAGCAACGCCCGATCGTGGATTTGGGCGTCCGTAGCAGCGCCGTAGGGACGCTGGAGGGGACGTACCCCAGCGTCCCTACATTCAGGTTAGTGTAGGTGGGCGGGGGAAGATAGTTAAATGAGGGTGGGAGGGCGGGCTAGGTGGCCATACGCTCCTGTGCGAGCGTATGGCCTCTTCCTTACGCCGGCTGAGTCGGTCAAAATGAACGCCGATACCTTACTAAAGCACAGCGTATCGGCGTAGGTCTGGATTAGGCCCTAAGAGCATATAGTGCTTCATTTGTCATTTTAATGTATAATACTTTAAATTTACTCCTGCCCATAATGAAGGTAACGACTGTACAAAGCATAAAGAACAAGTCATTTTTTTACATTTCATTTTCCTGTCCACAATGCTGTCATACATTAAACTTAGTTTTGCGGGATGAGATCTTCTGAGATCGTCTGAAGTCAGCATATGCGTGATTATGGTTTATTAATAAAGCACTTTGATATACAACATGCAAATGTTTTCATTTTTTTCATATTATAAGAACACACTTGTTCCCCAAGCCACACACAGGTCAATCTGTTCATCCATGTCAGGCACTGCTGAGAATTTGTACAAGGCCTGTTCTGCTAGCTGCAACCTATGCATATAGGGCATATATAGCCAAGAGAAAAAATGGAATATATTTGCACATGTATACCCAAGTGTTGCATTATGTGTCATATTGCTTGTAAACTAGCTATTAGAATGTGACTAGAATCTGCTATTACAGTGTCACTAGCCATAGTAAAGCTACATGCATCACTATTAATGTTTGGTCTAAGAAGACCATGTGGTAGAGGCACAATGGACCATGCTAGCAATGGAAATGTGGATATGGGATTATCACCAACACATAAATGCCACCAATTTAAAATAATTAGAAAAAAAATTAGAATAAAAGATACCTTGAAAAATGCAAACTTCTATAGGCGACTGCATCACACCGTTACCTCTCTACCAATACAATTTGTGTGTTTTGGTAACTGCTCATGGAGAATCTGTTCTTTTCCATATTGTATGTTGTATATTTATATAAATTTATATGTATCTCATTTATATGTTATTGGTTTTATATTTATAAATTGTAATATTTGTGAGAGTTTTATAAGCTTTGGAAGCTGGTAATGTACCAGTAGGGACATGTCTTAGTTCTCAATCACTTATATTATTAAAACATTACTGTACCAACTGGTAATGATGAATACTGAGTTTTTAAAACATTCTAACATCTAAGAGGTGAAATTGCAACATAAAACCTTTGTCTGTGAAACAGAATTAACCTGACCACAAGGGGGAGACAAATTACTTGTCAATAAGAACATATCAGTTAAGTAAAATTAAGGCATAAAAAAACTATATAAACAATAAAATGTTACTATGCAAATATTTTATATGAAATGTTTCTAATTTTTATTTACTAAATCAAATATGCAATTAGCAATTAACTATTTTTCCTAATTATTTTTTTATGTGATTTTTTTATGTAAATAATAATGTTCCCCGTGCCTCTAATGTAAATAATAATGTTCCCTGTGACTCTAATGTAAAAATTAATGTTCCCTGTGCCTCTAATGTAAATAATAATGTTTCCTGTGCCTCTAATGTAAATAATAATGTTCCCCATGCCTCTAATGTAAATAATAATGTTTCCTGTGCCTCTAATGTAAATAATAAGTAAATAATAATGTTACCCATGCCTCTAATGTAAATAATAATGTTCCCCGTGACTCTAATGTAAAAATTAATGTTCCCTGTGCCTCTAATGTAAATAATAATGTTCCTCGTGCCTCTAATGCAGTAATAATGTTCCCCTTGGCTCTAATGTAATTAATATTTTCCTACATTAATATAATATTTTTATATTTTTCTCTCCTTCATACACATTGCAAAAAACATATTAAGTATTCATTATATTCATCGTTAAGATGTTTTGATTGTACCCAGGCGACATGGAGACTCCAGAGCAGGATCTTCTCCAGGCTGTTGCTTGCTGGACGATCCATCCTCTTCTGTGTCCCTCCAGCTAAAGAGTCCTGTCATTATTGGTCCCCTATATATACCCTCTGATGGAACTCCCGTCAGAGTTTACAAATAGGGGTAAAATTGCACTTTTACATTGTTACCCTTATACTATATATATATATATATATATATATCTACATTTGAGGCACGGTGAACATCATTATTTACATTTGAGGCATGTGGGGCATTTACTATTTGTTTTTACGTGGGGGGGACAGGATTTTTTAAAACATTTTTGTCATGTCAAGTATTTTTTTATTTTTTTTTTAAATAAGGGGCACGATGTGTGGTGATTTCTTAAGGGTTAATTTGCCATGATTACAAGCTTAATTGCGGCAAATAAACCCTTAAAAAATCACCACACATCGCTGTAATCACCATACATCGCTGTAATTTCAAAATGACAGGAAACTCACCCATTAGTAAATCCAGCGCCTTTTAAAAAAAAAAATGCAGGCAAACTACAGCAATGTGCTCTGTTTTGTTGGGCAATTTAAATCCCTCTTAATAAACCTAGGTAATTAGAGTATTTCTTAAAGTATTACCATGGTTTACATGCCGTCCTGTACATGGACTGTTTCAATTGATTTAATATTTTAACCTGATTTTTATTGCCTTTACTATAACAGCAACATACCACCAGTGCTTTTCTTTTATTAGTTTTTTTTTCTGTTTGGTTCTTTTTAGAGTTGGATACTCATAATAAAAGATTGTTGCAGGTGATTTTTAGGCACTTTAAATGTCCCTTATTTATTGTCTACAATTGTGGTATTCTGTTGTAGGATTCTCTCAAAATATATCTTCTATTTTCTTCTCCGATCAGCGATCTTCTGGATCATAAATGGCCTTCTGTTCTTTCACAAGTTAATCTTCTGTAACATGTCCGGAGTTTACAGCCCCTCAATCACAAGCTATAAAATTGTCAGGCCCAAAGCCAATTGATGGAATATAAGATAGCGCCTTTTGTGTTTGGCCTATCAAATTAACTTAACATAAGAAACTAATGTCTATTTAACTGTTTTATTGTTGTGACCTGACTTTGATCACTGAAAACCTATTGTTTCCACCTAAATTGGGGATAACTGTCTCTGGAAGGGCTGAAATGAACTTAGAGCAGCAAGGCATTTAAATGCTTTCATCTAAGTACTTGCTTAATAAACAAGAATATTTTGTATAATATTTTATTTATTTTATTTTTATTTTATTTTTCTATATTTTCTATATTATATATCATTTATATAATTTATATATATTTTGTATTTCTTTATCATTTGCATATCTTACTGCATCTCTTGTATTTACTTTAACCCTGAGAATTTTATCCTACATGCCTACATGTATATAAATACTATGGCACTGATTCAGACAGCCACAGTTACGCAAGTCATTTGAATCCAGTTATTATGTTTGATTTATAATTTGAATAAAGTTTCAATGTATTTTTTGCACATAGAGTACTTGACATACATGGCAATTCTTCTACACACAATAGCAGCCTGCTTGGTAAAATAATGCAATCTTTATAGCACCCAACCAAATTTAGTTACTCTACTTACAACATTTCATTTTATTTTATTGTACTTGCCTTGTAATATAACATACTGGTATTGTTGAGCCCTAATAATTTGATCTGGTTTTTTTTCTATTATTTGCATATTATTAGTTTTATTTTTCAGCATGTATACAGTATTTAAATGGTCTCAGGCTTTGTGGTAGATTTAATTAAGTTTCTAAAAAATGAAAAAGTGCAGGTGTTGGCATAGCAACCAATCATATTCTACCTGTCATTTGACATTTATCTAATACATTCTAGAATTTGAAAGATAGAAACTTAGTGGTTGCTATGAGCAACACCCCTCATTTTTAGAACATGTTGTAAATCTACTGATTTCGATGGACTGCTACTACTATTAAGTCTATCAATTCAATAAGAGACAGCAATATTTCCAAGGCTAGCAGAACAAAATGTCACTGCTTCCAAGTAAACTGTGCTTCAGCCCATAAAATGGCCACTGTAAGGGAGAGATGCTTTGTAGACTGTTATGTAATAGAAAAGAAAACCCTGAAATATATAAATATATCAACACTACTCCGCACATGCTGAGCTAAACAGGATTAAGAACCCTTTTTCCTCATAAATTACAATTTAATAGTGTTCCATTTACATCGTATATCATATAATGGCATTTAATAATAACCCAATACATGTAAGTAATTATATACATAGTTGTATTGTTTAAGAAAATTCAGAACGGCCCTTATGGCTATGATGGGGTGTGAATATTTACATATATATCCTGGTGTTTTTGGAGAACCACAAGGACCACCCAGGTGATACCAAGGGAAATGAAATAGCACTTCCTGGTTTTCAACTCCATAAATTTAACACCCATCTTACCTTACCAGTTGCTTGAGGCCCAGTCAAAATCAGCTACCCCAGGGGCCCCTTATGCTCCCCTACAGTTCTAATGGATAAAACATAACATAATAATAAAAAGTATAACATGAAAAGCCCGATAGAAATGCAACATAAGGAAAACCAAAATGTATTATGTGTTCTTTTGAGTTATTTCTGTTTCAATTTTCGAACCTTTAGAGACAGAATTTAACTGGTCAATGAGAAATAATTCTCTCACAGGTGATGACGCCATTGTCACTCTGCAATCTCACGTTTACACAGATACTGACCTCTGCTCGGCCTGATAACATCAGTACAGCAATCATGTTACACAATCAGGTGTCTTCTTTGACAACGTGTAGCCATTGAACATAATGGGGCTGACTCACAGTTTGAGCAATTTTGCGATTAAAGGCTAATGGAGGCTAATTACATGCAATTGTAACTATTCACAGTCACATGCAACCATTTAAACTGCATCTATTGCATGTGCAAGTGCATTGTTATCATTATTATCATCATTAGTAGTTACACCAGAGGTTGGTGGTTGCTAATTAATACCATACTTGCCAAGGTGGTAATGCTTTCTGTAACCAAGCCCCACCCCCCACTGTCAAAATGCTGCAAATCATAGCATTTTGAAGTCTAGAGGTGGGGCTCCATGCAGTGATTTGATGCAACTTAATTTGAGCTCTGTCCTGGGGCTTTATAATGATGTGAATCCCCCACTCTCCTGGCAATCTGATACACTGCCCAAAATTCAGGAGTCTCCCAAATGTCCCAGGACAAGAATGACACAACCTGCACCCCACTTCTTTAATCTCAGAACCCCATATGCTTAAATACATACCACTATAAATGTCACGCATTAACAAGGCCTTCATTGTTCTGTATTGCAAAAAAAAAACACACCTCAAGTCCCATTTTTGAATCAGGCTTGGTGTTACCTCAATATCCACTTACTGACTGGTTTCCATTTCTATTAACACATACAACAAAACATTGTAATATAATCACACTTTTTTTATTAAATGAATTTAAAACATAATAGCAATAAAATATTGTGTATCTTCTTTTATTTGAAATAAGAAGCTTTTTATAATGAAGCAATGGAATGAGAAGTGTTTGTCACGGGGAATGTGTGTGTGTGTAGTGTTTGTATTCTCACCCACAGTTGAACTTCCTATTGGTGGAGAGGACTCTGCGTGCACTCCTGGTGACCTTTCTAGAACACCCTTCAGGTCTGACGGTATAAATCAAAAAACCTTGACCATGCAAAGTTTACAGGTCAATTGTTGCTGATATATATGACACAGGAGGAATACCAGCACATTTATATGTGTTAGGTTTTATTAGAATCACCAGCACTTCAGAAGAGACAGTGTTCTCCATATGTTCAGAATACTATGGAACATGCTTTAAAATCTGCTGTTTTTGATCCAATTTGAGGTTTGTTTATTTTGTATGCAGAATGATGGCATTGGGCTGGATACAGACTTAAGTAAGTGCTTGAAATTAGTCACTCCTGGGTTAAACCATGTTGATTGCAGGGGGAGTAAAGTTAATTGTATTCTTTGCATGCAGGGATATATCTTTGATTGCTTACTGCACACAGATACTAACCAGCTTTACTATCACACTGTTATTTAGACTTGGGATAGAAAACATCACCTCTCAACTCTAATACTGTTTGCAACAGATGAAATATGACTCCCCTGCGATCAACATGGTTTAGCCCAGGAGTAACGAAGTTCAAGCACTTACTTAAGTCTGGATCCAGCCCATTGTGACTGATGCATTTGATCAGCTATCCTCTTTATAGAACAAAAACAAGAGATTCCTTCCATTATTCAATGTATCCCTACACACAGACCCCTAAACTATGCAGTCTACTCAGATTACTTCCAAAGACATTGATTATGGAATACACAAACATTTAACATGGTAATATTTAGATGTGAATTAAAAGCTGAGTTGACAGAGGTAGAATACACCCATTCTATGACCCCCCTCCCCACAGACACACACTCTTCACCCCCTGGTATGGCATGTATGGTCACTGGTATACATAGCAGAGTGTTTTTAGATGGGTTGGATATAATTTAATATTGGTGTCCCTAATCTGTATAACTGAGAAAAAAGTTGTCCAAGTTTATTTTGTAATACAAATGGTAAATAGACAATAAACAGATAAAAACTGAAAAAAAGATCCAATAATTGTACTGTTCCCTATAGTCCTTCTCAAGTCCCTCCTCCCTTATAACCTGCTTTATGTTCATATTTCCAGTTAATCTCCTAGAACAAACCTAATCCCTCCCCTTTTCCAGTTCTCTTAAGCCATATTCTCCAAATTTTATTTACTTAAATGAAATTCAATTTAATATCCTTTCCCTTGAACCCACCGCCTTCCCTATTTGCAATAATTACTTTCTAATTTGCTTTATTTTTTTCCTCTTCTGTCTGTTTCCTCTTTCTTTCTCTGAGATTTGGAGATCACTGAAGAGTCTATATGACTGTAATGCACATTAGTTTTGACAGCTGTCAGACTCTGTTGGCAAAACCCCAGGTATTTGGTGGTGATGTGAAATGTCCCTTTTTGTAGAGCCGGGTCTAATGATCCAGGAATCATACGTGAGGAAAAAAAAGGTTTCTAACACGGGACTGGTGTCACTGTGAAAGGTCCCAGGTTGTTCTTCAACTCTGGGTTTTCATATTGCTACCCGGTTGGATAGATTTGTTCACTATTGCTATAGCAATAGTAAACAAATCTCTTAGGGCCAGATTCACAGTAAAATCCCCATCAAATAAAAATAAATAAATAAATAAAAATTCAACGTATATGATGCTTGTAGTGCTATTTATTTAATGTATTTAATGTAAATAATTTTTTTAATGTAAAGGGCCGGCCCTATATTTTATCATGTATCCAGAGGGGGGACATCGCTATTTTGTGTTTGGCACAGGATGCTCTACAAGCATCAGCATGCCCTGCCGCATTTAAATCCACAAAAACCCAGGAAATTTATGGCTTTTTGTTGAATTTTAATCCGGCTTTTTTTTTTTTTACACAGCATTTCCCCCAGGAAAAATCCGGGTTGAAAAAAATTGGGATTTTCAAGGGTGGTGATGTGAAAGCGGTATCAGTGAGAGGAGCTGACAGCCTGGGACATTGTTTTTAGCTTCTGAAGCAGCAGATAGAACAGGCAAGATCCTAAAGCTAGCCATACACTAGACGATTATCAGCCCAGTCTCCCAATTATCGGGTGATCGGGCAAATAATCGCTCTAGTGTATGGTACAGATCAATTTTTGATACGTCAAATAAACGCACCAGAAACGCTCTGTGCGATTATTTGATCTTTCAGCATGTTTGATTTAAATCGGGAGAAATCTCCCGATATTTTAAGGGAGCCAATCAGCAAGCTGAATGTCTCCCTATTGTTCAGAGCTCAAAACGGAGAGCGGAATTCTTATTGAGGGTGAAAAGGCTGTGGCAAATCATCATAACAAGTATTTCTGTTCAATATTCACAAAAGAAAGAGAGGGGGAGGGTCCACTTTTGAATGGGAAGACTATTAATACAATGGGGGCAATTACTACTACTGAGGAGCAGGTATTAAAAGAACTTTCAAAATTGAAAGTGGACAAATCAATGGGAACAGATGGGATACATCCGAGGATACTAAAAGAGCTTAGATGGGTGCTGGCAAAACCATTAACTGAATTATTCAATCAGTCACTAATAACTGGGGTAATTCCAGAGGACTGAAAAATAGCAAATGTCGTCCCTCTGCATAAAAGTGGAAGTAAGTAAGAAGCGTCAAACTACCGACCAGTGAGTCTAATATCAGTAGTAGGGTAATTGCTTATCTAGATTTTAGCAAGGCTTTTGACACTGTGCCACATCGCAGACTGTTAAATAAGGTAGAAACTTTAGGATTGGACTTAAAGATAGTTGCATGGATCCAATCTTGGTTACAGGATAGACAACAGAGGGTTGTAGTATATGGAATCTCTTCTGGGGATGGTAAGGTAACCAGTGGAAAACCCCAGGTTTCTGTACTTGGACCAGTGCTATTTAATATCTTTATAGGTGATATTGACTGTGGTATTGAGGGGAAAATATGCCTATTTGCAGATGACACCAAGATATGTAACAGGGTAGACATGCCAGGTGGGGTACAGAAAATGAGTGATGATCTAGGTAGACTGGAGGAATGGTCAAAAGTGTGGCAACTGCAGTTTAATGCCAAAAAATGCAAAATCATGCACTTGGGGGCACAAAAACCCAAAGGCTCAATATATCCTTAATGGCATCACATTAGAATCTACCGAGGAGGAAAGGGATCTAGGAGTCATTATTTCCGGTGACTTAAAGGTAGCCAAGCAATATAAGGAAAGCAATGAGAAAGGAAGTCAGATGTTTGGTTGCATAGGAAGAGGAATTAGCAGCAGAAAGAGGGAAGTAGTGATGCCCCTTTATAGATCATTGGTACGACCTCACCTAGAATACTGTGTTCAGTTCTGGAGGCCATATCTCCAGAAAGACATAAATACATTAGAGACTGTGCAAAGAAGAGCAACTAAAATGGTCCATGGCCTGTGTCACACAACCGAGAAAGGCTACAGAAACTAAACATGTATAGCTTGCAGCAGAGAAGGGAGAGGGGGGACATGATAGCAGCTTTCAAATACATCAAGCGTTGTGACCGGCTAGAGGAGGGTACCATTTTTCAAAGGAAGAGGTGTAATAGAACACGAGGGCATGAATTTAAACTGGAGGGCGGTAGATTCAGAGGAATTGTGTGGAAAAATAACTTCACTGAAAGGGTGATAGATAAGTGGAATATTCTCCCATCTGAGGTGGTTGAGGCTAATACAGTAGAACAGTTTAAACATGCTTGGGATAAATATAAGGATATCCTAAATTGTAAACCAAATTGAGGGTAAATAGGGTCTAGGGTCAGTATAGTTTTCAATAAAAAAATGGGCAGACTGGATGGGCCATGTGGCTCTTATCTGCCGTCACTTTCTATGTTTCTTTGAGCTGCTGCTGCTTTATATTTATGTACAAAGCTGCTCTTGCAAGTATACTTTACAGCTGTCAGAGCAGCATAGTACATAGATATACAGCAGAGACTATTACAGGAGTATGTATGGTCGGCTTTACACCATTTAGTACTTTATGGACAGGCTGGATTACACTGGTGCTGTTCTTATTGACTGCTCAAGAACAGTGTCAACAAAAAAAAGGAATAATAACAATTAAGTTTTTCACTGAAATACAAAATCACTACAGATTATGCCTGAGCTATGTATAAATAATAGTTATTATATTCATTTAGGATGCCACAATGGCTCTCCCGCTGACCTGGTAGCGTCTCGTCTTTGCAGGTAAAAGATCATTGTGACAATGTAACCTTTGTTGAAGCACTTACAAGACAGCACCTGCAGTAGAGAGCTCACTTGGTTGATGAGAATCCTTTTAGCACTTAGCTTAACTTTGCCTGTGGAAATGTCCGGGAGCAGCTGAGAAAATATTAAGCACATAATTCTTGTGTAATGTCACCCAGGAATCCCAGACACTCGTTTTATGTGTCCCTATCTACCTGCCTCTCTCTCTATTCTGCTTTTCATCTCTGGCTTCATCCTCTGTGAGGGTCATTTAGTAACTATCATCTACAACTGCACATGCTTTAATTAATTAATTTATTAACAGGCTTTTATATCAGATTATGTGGCACTTTACAGAGATATTTCACATTCACATTAGTCCCTGCCCCTACATACTAAGGTCTCTAACACATACATACTTACATACACACTAGGGTTAATTTATTCAGCAGCCAATTAATCTACCAGCTTATTATGGGAGGAAACTGGAGCACCCAGAGGAAGCCCACGCAGACACAGAGAGAACATGCAAATGCCACACAGATAAGGCGTAGTTGGGGAATCGAACTTATGACCTCAGTGCTGTGAGACACAAGTGATACTCACTGAGCCACTGAGCTAATGGGATCATGCAGGTCATTGTCACATCTTCTAACGCTTTCAAGGGCAGTCAGAGAAACTAGGTTATATAGAGGATACAATTATATAACAGTAGGAATGTGCACCTTGTCACATGACTGTGAGACCTGATCTCCAGCACCCCCAGAGGTGGTGGTAAAACAAAGTCTTAAGTAAGAAAATTGTTTCTGCTCTCCTTCAAAGCAACAAACTTCCCCAAAAGCCACCTTCATTCCATCTAATTTCAATAATATTGTTCTGTAAAATGAAATCTTGTTTTGGCATGTTGGTGTAAAAGGTCCATTTTAAGGGCAAATTTATGGGTCAGGCTGCTTGCCCACCCCAAATACAGTCACATGTGCTGCCCTTGTGGGAGACAAATCAGTGACAGAGCTTACAGTCAGGAGTACTGGCTAAGGGGTCTATAAGAGAATCTCTATGACATAGGACTGTGGATGGGCACTCAGAAGGTTGATGCCCACTGACAGGTTCAGCAAGGCTGAGGTTAACCAGCAATAGGCAATCCCCTGAGACAGCAAAGCCAATCACCCGAGCACCCCCTCCTCTTCTCTAACACCCCTAACCCTAGCACCAGCCTTACCAGTCCCACACACCTCAATTCCATTACAGATCTAAATCCTCAAGATCCAGACTTCCGCATTGGAAGTGTTTCCGATGGCGGACGGGATGGGATGCGTACAACATATATGCAAGGTTGGAGGGGGGGGGGTAATAAAATAATACAGAAAGAGCAAGTTTAGCACTTACATAGTATCCAGATTTCACCGCCTTCCTCCTTTTACACTAACAGCGGCGATCCTGCATAAAATAACATGTTTGGGTATTCATTGTATTTCAAGTCGGGATGGTAATTTGGGAGGTCTAGGATTAACTAATGAATTAATGAAAACATAGGAACTTAATTGAGGATCATTTTATAAGTGGATGGATCTACTTTAAAGAGAAACATGTCATTTTGAAATCATTTCTAATAAATCAAAACAAAAGTCAGGGTAATCACATTTACATCTCTCTTACATATTAAATCCTTTTAAATTACTTTTCTGTTTAAACCTGCAAAATGAAGCCACCATTCTTCTCGGCTATAAACCAAGCACTGGGTGTGTGCGGCTTAGTTTAAACAAACCTGTGTTGCGGACACAAAAGCCGGTTATACACACTCTGGGAAGTTGCTAAACTTTTAGCATAACGTATGAAGTATCAGTTCCAGGACCCGTCTATTGACAATTAAGATGTGTTTTATTGACTTTACTCCTGTTTCATCCCTCCATTATCCTGCCCTATCTGTTAATTAGTTGTAAGGTAATGAGAGGGTGTTTATAACCCTATTGCCTTGTTGTTAGGCTTCCCTTTCTTTATAGAACAGTCATGACATTCATTATCATTAGTGAGATTAGAGTGCCTGAGGAACATTTAATTGTCTTTTGGGTGCTAAGCTTTTTAGTGTCATAGACTGAAATTAGAAAAACAAGCGCAACTAATGTACAATTATTGTATAAGATAAATATTGCTAAAAACTGATGGTGATAAGCTAAATAGAGATATTACAATTTTAAAATATTGTTTTGCCATGAAAAACTACAATTACTGTATATTCAATGGCAAATCTTCTATAAAACATTCCCTTTTTTTTACTGAATACAAACTCTATACAATGTTGTTAGATATAGCAAATGTGTACCTATCATATATATATATAAAAAAAAAAAAATCACCCAATTTGTATTTCAAACTTATTATATAAATGTAATTATATATATGTATGCCTGGCACTCTAGCCATTACCCAGCTGCAGATACGTGATAAGCCTCCTGCCACTTACAAAGATTCTCTATTAGGTGGTCCTAACTCTAAAAATTGGAGTCCCCAACATTGGGTCATATATCTTTTTAAATTAAGAATTCACCTCCTACAGAGGTCCCCAAGTTTCCAAAACAGCCACTCTGAGACAGCACCCCCTCCCAGCTACTATCCCAGACACGCTTTAAAACACATTTCCAAGATGGAGGTTGCTCAAATCAATCTATAAGGTAATTATACAGCAGGTTCACTAAGCAAGGGGAGTTTGCACAAAAAACAAAACAAGGCCTGGCACTCTAGTCATTACCCAGTGACTAACCATAATCTTCTATCTTTAAAATGAAAGTCAGAGAATTAATTACAGATATCTGCAGATACATGATAAGCCACCTGCCACTTACAAGGCTTCTCTGTTAGGTGGTCCTAACTCTAAAATGTAGAGTCCCAACTGTGGGTCACATATCAAATATTTTTCTAAATTGAGAGCTCACCTCTTACGGAGATCCCCAAGTTTCCAAAATGGCCACTCTGAGACAGCACCCCATATATATATACACACACACATACTATCTTGCTTTTGCACTTACAGTATATATTCCACTATTTAATAAAAAGAACAATCTGCAGCTTATTAAAGAATTAGAATGCAGCTCAGAATATTTTAGTTCTGCCAAGTGCTGTGTGTCCAATTATAAGCAACTTTCTACTGGAATATGTTGCCCACATAGCCAATTGTTACATATAAATTTAGTTTTATTCTTCTATCAATCTGTTGTGAGGTACAGACCTTAATGAAATCAGCTTCATGTAACCTATTACATGTTATGTCTACGCTCTCTACAATAAACCTGCACTGTACCAAACTGCAAGTTATGACAGGAAATTTGTTGATACACAGACAATTTAAAGATGTTATCAGAGGCACAACATTTTGAGTTTATTGGAAGATATCTAAACAAGCATCTCCATGTACCAAGGTGTGGAAAAGACCAGGGGCTAAATTTACTAATCTGCGGAAAAAAGGAAAAATTATGGCCCATAGCAACCAATGAGATTTTAGCTCTCACTTTCCTATTACATACTAGAGAATGTCAGCTGAAATCTGATTGGTTGCTATGGGCAACAACCTTCACTTTTCCTTTTCCACAGTTTAGTAAATATAGAAAATGGGTTAGAAAATGGCAGAGATGTTGAGGAGCTTATTGTCTTTATTTTGTTTGGTTAGGAGCGGAATTTGTACAGCATGTATCTAAGATGTGAGGAGGGAGAGGTATGCTCATTGTGGCTCCAGCCCTTACGTGGGATCCAGATTTCCGCACCACCCCCATTTGATGCATAGACAATGTGAAAATATTAAAGTAGGGTCTGTGATCGTTACACCCTTGCATACCAGCATGTACGAGAGTTAGAATGCAACAGGGATCCACCTTCAGAACCCTACAGCTGCAGTGCACAAGTGATGATCGCATGGGCTGTGGAGGTTTCAATGCAGTCTGATTTTATGGAATGGTAACCCTAAAGGTGGGTACACACTATACTTTTTTTTTAACAATATTCGCTCCAATCAAACGATTACACGAGCGATTCACGCGATATCGTTGAAGTGTTTAGGCAAGCACGATCAAACAATATCGTGTGAATCACTCGTGTAATCGTTTAAACAGATTTTATAGACAGCTTAATTTGCCAGATGAACGATGCATCGGCAGAAAAAACGTGGGAGCCAGACGTTACAAAAATTGGATTGGAGATTGGATCGTGAGAAACAAAGTGTAGTGTGTACACAGCTTTACAGTAGGATAAGTCCAAATTATATATAAGAAAAATGTATAGCAGTTTTCATTTTATATTTCCAGAAAAACACATTTCAAGCACTAAAATATCAAACTTGTGGTTAAAAAAATATCAGGCTGTACCTAGCAATGCAATTAAGATAATATATAATACAGTACCATCCATGTGAGGCTTTTGAAAAGCCCAATGGAATTTTGTATTTAAAAGCATATGTGGATTATCGTCTTATCTCTCAATTAACTTATGATAAAAAGGTTGTCATTACTAAATAATCTCCAAAAGTTTTCTCAAATCCTCCCTTGGTCTTTTTCCATTTCCTTTGATTGACAAGTACATCCCTATATAATAAGGAATGTATTTATAATTTCCTCACCTTGCCGACACACCCTAAATTAGTGTGCAAGACTTTCAGGTTCTGCGGATTATTAGCATTACGTCTTTAATGATGTACTTGTCCTAAATAGCATCTATGATACTTTGATTAGTTAAAACTGCTTTTGTTCTATTTTCAGGTCAATGCGAAGGCTACAATTACATTTTACAAGCAGCTGAATGGACTAATTAAACAGTGACTGGTTGACATGATTTAATGATGCGCGACACCCTTCACTTGAAATGATTTAAAGTTATATTAGGGAGAGCAAAAAGTAGTAAATATTTGGCTTGGTTGCTGAGAATTGGAGCATGTGTTGAAATATCAGAATTCTCACTGCAATCCGTTATACATTATTCCAGTCAACAAATATGTAAAAATGGCATATTCTAGTGTTCCCAATACAGCGAGCACATCACATCTAAAAAAAATAATACATTTTAAACATATAAAAAATATTTATTATGAAAATGTATTTATTTAGATTTCTGTTCAAATTTTGTTCATAAAAAAAACCCACCCCAAAATCAATTACTTTTATTTAAATAAATGATTTTAAAATTTCAAAACTTTATTTATCTGACTTTTAGCTCATTAGATATCGATTGTCTGTTTGTTTTTACTTTAGAAAAATGAAATTGCAAATATGCATTGGTTATGCTTTTTTGTATATTTTTTTAAGTAAAACTATTGTAATTAATATTAAGTAATTTTTTCTAACATATTACTTTAAAATACTATAATAAAATGACACTTGTGATTAGTACAAGAAACAGTAATCTTTGGAATAGAGCTGTATAAAGCTGGGTACACACTGTAAAAACAGAAAATGATCTTCAGATTCTACACACGTTTATCGGGCGATCCTGCAGCTGTACACACTGGGACGATTTGCAGCCAGATCGTTCCCAGAATACCTTTCCTAAACGATCCCGCGCTGTCCCAGACGATTCTGCCAACGCAGAAGAGGCAGGACTATCGTTTGAGATGCATCGTTGGTAAGTACACACTCCTAAAATACCACAGATCATAACATCGTTGATCTGTGATTTTTAGGAGCTGCCAACAATCAAAATCAAACGATCAAAATCAAAGATTCTGCCATCTGACAATTCTCTGCATCGTTTGACAATACACACTTAAACGATTTCAGAGCTATCTGACGATTATCCTGTGATTTAAAGGATTTTATATACAGTACCTTTTGGGAAATCTAGTTTCTAGTCATTAGGGCTACAAACTGAGTTGAAATGATCTGTGACATATACACATGTATATTCTAATGAACAGTGAAAGAACACCTGTATGATTTGGTTATAGAGGCTGGCAAAGGTTTAAGTGTAACAGCAAAACAGCTGCAGGTTCAGATAAACCATTTAGCATTTTGTGAGGGGTGCTAATTAATTTGAATTCATTTGCCACAGGGAAAATACTTTACTTTTGCACATAGAACTCAATTACTGCATAACATTATGTTTAACCAGTAAGTGAAAGTTGAACTAGGAATCTTAACCTCTCAGCTTTAATTTTGTTTTCACAGGTTAAATTTGCCCCCCTCCCCTTGCAGTTCAACATGGACAGGTCTGCACTTGTTTTGCACCTTTCAAATAAGGTGTAAGGGCAGCTCTGGATCAGTCCCATAGTGGATGTACCTAATATTAGAAAAGCTTGTGATGAACTCATTTGTACTGTAGAAGAAAAGTTACAATTTCATTGTAATGTAGCTTTAATATTTTGTATATTAGTATATTTTTAATTGTGCCTTTATTTCAATAAGTGTTGTTAAGTGGTGTAGCTGCAATTATTATTTCATATCTAGGTTTTATACAAACTTCCCAAACTTAGAACCGATCTACCGTTACCGTGGCGCACAGAGGTCTGATTACAGTAGCGCAATTCCAAGATCAGTACAGCGTGAGATCGTAACTCGCCTTGCACACACATAGCTATGAGAGCTGACCCCTACCTTCAAATTATTTGCCATTTTAAGTGAGGACTTTGCAAAGTTAAAATCACATGTAAAGACTAAGGTCCAGATTCACTGTTACATAGTTATTGTATTACGTACGTTGTTTTAAGAATTGAGTTACTAGGCATGTGTAGTAGCTTATTTACGCTATCTACGTACCATTTCTGTACGTGGCCGCACTTACGCAATCTACGTACAGAAATGGTACGTAGATAGTGTAAATAAGATGCTACGCATGCATAGTAACACAATTCTTAAACAACGTACGTAAGACAAAAACTAAGTAACTGTGAATCCGGACCTAAACACTTACTCCTCCCATCTTATGGATTCGCCTTAGGCTAAACGCCCTGTCCTGCCATCAGAAATCGCTCCATTACAGAATTTTAGATTTTGCAGATCCAGTTCCGTAATGCAGTAATGTAATGTGCGCACACACACTCGCAAAATGCAGTAATTTTCCACTACTTGCGAATAGAAAACGACACTTATGTGGAAGTCTAGATCCTTTGGAAATTAGTGCAGGTTTTCCAGATCACCTTGTTAGAGCAAAGGTGTGATCATTACTGACATTTAAAAAGCCCCAGAGGTGGTATACCTTGTGATTTTGTGAGCAGACCAGAAAAACATGGATGGATTGGCATCCCTGAGGGCTAACTTTGGGACGCAATGTCTAATCTTTCTAAGCTTGCTCACTTAGAAAAAAATTTTTATATAAAATATTATATTGTTATCTATAAAGGTCCTCACACAAGCTGAAGTTCGACGATTTCCCTTATTTATAATCTGTTTAATTACTGATAATTAAAAAAAAAAAAAAACATTTATAGGTCTGAATAACATAAACGTGTACATCATTGGCCATCTTAGTGCAGATTCACCGACTTGGAACTCAAGTCAGCTTATCTGAAAGAGTCAGCTACAGAATGTTATATTAACCAAGGAATCAGCAAACGGGATTAAACTGCTTACTAAACTATGAAAAAACACACACAAATTAAAAGTTTCACATCCAATATCATAAAAAAAGACTTGAAACACAGCCCTGCCTAATCATGAAAGATTTTGGGAAATATCTAAAATAACTGAAGAGCTGATTGAATATTGTAATATAAATATAAATAACAGTGACCTAAAGAGGAGTTCATATGAAATTAGATAGAAAACAAATTTTTTTTTATTTAATGCACATTGATGACAAATATATGTTGTGTGTCTCTGATCTGTCCACTTGATAGGTAGTAAAATGTTTGGTGTGGAAATAATTGCAGTAAATAGGGTTCAGAGGTATTTATGCAGCAATAAAACTTATTACTAGCAACAAAAAAATTAGAGAAAGGGTGCCTTTTGGTTGTAATATGAGGGTTGCAAATTAATGTTGTTTTTTAATGCATAGAAAATACTTAGATTTTGCTTATAGAACAAAATACTGAACAGACGTCATTTGTCAGATCTCAGAAACTACAGTATAGAATAGATCTAGGAGACATCACGTCTCCACTAATTCTGTCTGCAGATTTTAAATCCCCTCCCCCAGACAATTTCTATGGAATGTACCTCGCAGATTTTAAATTAATTTTCCCTTTCCCATATTTTCTCTACTTATTATTGAAAACATACTTGCCAATTCTCTCAGAATGTTGGTGAGACTCCCAAATTTTATACAGAGCTTCCAGGTGCTCCAATGTGAGCCCAGAGGAGGGGCTTGTTGTACATGGAGCTATTTGATGTCATTATTGCGCCCTTGGGGCCTGTCAGCTGGATTTATCCTCTGGAATCTCTGAGATATACAGAGAAACTTAGTATATATGATTAAATATAAAGGACTGGATCCAGTAGATTGTCGCCATATGATTCTAAATTCCATACATTCGAGGGGAGACCTCTCCCCTCGCACATATGAACTTTCGTACCCAGGATCCCATTTTAAATTAAGGTTGCTGACTTTTTAAAGCTTTCCTCCGGGGAACTCGGAAGGAAGCCATAGATTTCTGCATCATGGCTTAATGACGTGATTTATGCAAATCACCTTATTAAGCCCCACCCCTGTCAATCACTTATATAGTTGCTGGTGTTCCAGGAAATAGGCGGAGCTTGGTGATGTAATCAAGCACCACCCATCCCTAGTAATACTAGGGATTACAATAGTTATTGATTGCTAGTGGGGTTTGCGGGAGCTTTGCCGGCTCTCGCGAGAAACCAGGAGAACTGCCCAAATTTCAGGAGCCTCCCAGATATTCTGGGAGAGTCGGCAACCCTTTCTTAAATGTTATGCACTGACTCCACGGAAAATGGCAAAGCCTGGATCATGAGGATCCAGATCAGAGCTACAGGCCTTTATCTAATGCATGCGCAATAATAAAATGTGGACGTTTTCCAAAAAATGCCCACATTTCGTAATTCTGGATCCAGTCCAAATATAGGAAGCTATGAAGACTTGGGGACACAATTCCAGACCCTTCAACATGACCCATTCTATTAGGTACAATGTAATCTGCTCTTGGGCTTCCAATTGTAACACTCCCCTAGTTTAAATGAATTAACTGATATTTAAAATAAACTGTCTGTCTCTTCAACAAAGGTAGTAAAGGTAGTTAGCATAGTAACTGACCGTTAGAAACTAAGGAGCAGAGTTTTTTTACCTAATGGAATGGGTCATGTTAGAGGTTATGTAATTCAGGGGTGTGGGTCCCCGTTAAGAACGGCCCTTTTTCAATAGGGCCATTCTCTCCCAGCTAGTTTCGAACTGAGGCATAGCAACAGATCCACGGAGCCCCGAACGCAGTACTCCGAAAGGTAAGGCTAAAAACTACCACAACCCTCCCCCCTAATTTTAGCACTAACCTTCCACTTCCATTACCCTAACTCTCCCTTCCCCACAGCCTGACCCTAACCCTCCCTTCCCCACAGCCTGACCCTAACCCTACCTTCACCCGAGCCTGACCCTAACCCTCCCTTCTCTAAAGCTTAACCCTAAGACCCCCCTTCCCACAGCCTCGTTGCGAGTCCCCACTGCAATGTTATACATTGCGAAATAGGGACAACCGAAAGTTTCTTTGCATTACCATACAAGATGTTGTGTCGTGCCCCTGTTTTCTATTCATAATGTACTTTTTAATATGCAATAACAATGGTTTGCTATAAAGGGTTGGCTTGTCCATTATCGCCTGACGGAAAATAAAAATCAGCATTTTGTTATTGAGATCTCAGTTATATGTTTAATTTGTTAAAGTTATGTGAATTATAGCTTTCTCATTTTAGATCTGCATGTATAAAATAAATGGGACAAATCAAATTATGAAATGCTTTAATTGATACATCAGAGGGAGAGTCTTGTGGTAACTATGACCACGGCTTATCCAAATTTCTCATATTTATATATTATAATAATATTGAACTCAATCCAGATCTCTCAGTGGGGGTCCAATGCTATATCCACACCACATCCTAACTATCCTAGGCTACTCCTCTCTCTTGTATGGTAATTACGCAAGCAAGACCCTACCTTAACATCTCTGCATCATCCCCATGATAAAATGCCAGCGTCTGAAGCCCTTATTGTACAATATGCATCCCCCTTCCCCCGCTTCCAGCCATGTCCCGTCCCGCTATCGTATCTCCTCTGGGATGCGGCTCATTGTATACAATAGTAACCTGTATATTTATTTTCCTGAAAGTTGGTTTTAATGTCCCTTCCGCTTGACAATTTATTTTTAGTTACTGACCAGCTTTACTATCACACTGTTATTTAGACTTGGGATAGGAAACATCACCTCTCAACTCTATTACTGTTTACAACAGATGAAATATGACTCCCCTGCAATCAACATGGTTTAGCCCAGGAGTAACTCATTTCAAGCACTTACTTAAGTCTGGATCCAGCCCAATGTTTGCGCTGTTTTAGAATGAGCTTTCACAGTAAAGAAAAGTGAAGTCATGGCGTGCCGATCTGCCAGATACCCCTCTCTACTCCTGCTGTCATCAGCCAGACTCTTGCTGATCAATTCTGATGTTAATAAACAAATCATTCTTCTGGGAGCTCCAGCGGTGGTTGTCATGCCGACAACACTTACTACAGGCTTTGACTGGGCTGCCATCCTTTGGTCTCCAGAGGCTGCAATGTGTAGAGACAGCCACCGCCAGATTCCCCACACTATTATGTGAGCGCCAATATATCTTCTGCTGGATTAAAGTGGCAGCTCTACTTAGCTGGCCAACACAAATACAAAAGGCTAGAACAGCCAGCAGTGCATTACTTATGTTTAACCCTATGTCTGACGGAAGCATTTCATGTCACATGGGCTATTTGTTCTTTAATTCTTTAACTGTAATTCAGAAGGTACAGCACAATATAACAGCACTGTCACATATCTCACTGACCATCTTGTAACAGAACTACAACAAAAGTTCTGACCCACAAACAGTTTTTCTGGGGCCAATCTATATTATACTGTCATTTCATCTAATCTATGTTTGTTTTTTCCCCTTGGTGTTCAGACTCACTTACTATATGCGTAACATAAAATAAAAATACACATACAATAAACAAAGAACAGGAAAGTTTTGGATATGAGGTGTCACTTGGATAAACATGAACTCAAATAGGTGTCATTTAAATCTCACTTTATTATAAATATTGTTACAGGATTAGGAAAATTATAGGAATATGAAATGATAATGAGCAGCAGGAGCACCAAGAATCCAACTAGTCTACAGATCAGGCTGGATTGGGTGTATCTTCTAAAGGAACATACTGCAACATACAGGTTAGCCAGCTTCTACCAACAAAGGGGCTAGGGAAATCAACGGCCAACACATTATTATTAGAGACTTCAGTAACATTAACAACTGAGTGGGCAGTAGTAACAACACTATCAGCGGCAGGCACCGCACTTAGCTTAGGAACAAATGGGAACACACCGAAATAGTAACTGGAATTCATCCAGGGAGCCCAGACTTTGTAAAATTTGAACATTCTCACGCTGGCTGAGGGAATAAATATAATCTATTAACAGTAGAACTGTCTTTAGAGCCGGGATGTCCTGGAAAACTGTACTAGGGTTTATTCATTTTGCAAAGACCAACTAACCCCCTTCCCTGGATTAAAAGCTTACAAGATGGGATCCATTAAAGATGAAGATCCCATCAAACGCACATAAGTATGATTTTTTTTTTTTTTTACTGTATGTATTCTGAACATATTTTACTGTAACGGCCCTATTTTTTATTAGGTAATTAACATGCCACAGCAGGCCCTGGATGACAGGGCATGGTCACACTTGTGGTTCTCCAAATGCCAGCACGTCCCGGCATCCTTTGGCATGCTGGTGCTTGTAGCACTAAAAGCATCAGCATGCCCTATACTTGGGAAATGTATGTCATTTTTATTCATGGGGTTTATTTTATTATACGTTTATTTCTTTATTTTTTGTGACTTTTTTTTCATTTTATTTTTCAGTGTTTAGTTTTTCTTTTTTAATTTTTACACCAACGATGACCTGCGCCTTCCACTTAGACTAAGTGTATGGCAGAAGTGCAGGCACCGTACAGAACTACACCACATATTTAAATGAGAAAAACACCCCTTTTCTTATTTAAATATTGTGGAACTCCCCGTTCCACTAGCGCAGTGCTGTCAAATGCGGATAGTCAGATGGGCAGCCTTGCGTCCATCTTTCTGTGCGCGCTCATGATTTTGGCTGCGCTTCATTCTGAAAAACAGACGGAAGCGCAGCTCTGAATCCAGCCCCAATAGTTCATGCAGGATACAATTTATATAGATGTACAGCATTCAATGACAGCAAAGGAATCAGGTTTAACATAAGAAAAATAACCTTCCCTCCACTTAGGTAAAAGCTATGAGGCACTAACAATGAAGCAATCCCTTTTTGTGTCCTTCACACATTCTGACTAATTGGAATCCGAGCTCTGGACCTCAGTGCAAGGCTTTATACAGGGAGATAAAGGGCGGGAACTTACTGCACATGCTCAGTTGCTCTGCCTAGTGCTGATGTCAAAGCTGTAATTAACATTTAAAGAGACAACACATAGTGCTCCTTTTTCAATAATAAGAACATTTTATTGTTTCTCTCCCCTAGGACATAATATTTACTTGACACAAATCTTGTTCACTTATTCAATCAGGACATAATCTTTATTTGATCCATTTCTCTTATAGCTTATTGGGCGTAGCAGCGCCGTAGGGACGCTGGAGGGGACGTCCCCCAGCGTCCCTACGT
>WWET01001190.1:138910-151701 GCA_011038615.1 Limnodynastes dumerilii
ATATATATACCATTACTTACATAGTGTCGCCAGCTCATTTTTTGTATAATCGATATATAGTTCTCATTAAAAAAAAAAACTCTCCACAGAATGACAGGAATACAAAATGTAATAATTCAAAAAACAAATCACAAATCTCAAATTGTACCTTGTCCTCTAAAAAGTAAGCAGACAACATACAATTCAAAGCTATTGGAAAATGTAATGTCATATTTAAAGTGGCGGTGAGATAATAAATATATATAAATATATCATATTATTGATAAATGCCTGGACAAGTGACCTATGTTTTACTGATAGAAACAGTTAAGGTGTGTGTGTGTATATATATATATATATATATATATATATAGTTTCACACATTCCCTTGAGGTGTCAATTATATTATGTCCATTTAACAATACGCAGCAGTATTTCTGAGTTTGGCGTAACAGAAATAATCTAGATGCCTGTCCTCCCTTATCAGGGTAAATTGCTAGGTCTGAGGTCTATAGGCTTTGAATCCCTCACGTAACCTGTTCTGTAATTCAGCTGTAATATGACAAAGATGGAATTTTTTTACCATCGTTACCAGTAACAAGGAATATAAATGTGGGGCAGCTAATTTTGGAACAGAATTTTAGTTTTTCAGAATTGTGCAAAGCTTCTGCCTTCTATGGTGTATGGCTTTTACTGATGTTTAAAACTGTACTCCCTGCACATAGTTTTAGTCAGACTATAAAAGTAGTATTCATTTTTCACTCTCTTATAATGTATCTACTACTTTAGTAATAGATTTCTATTTATTACAGCTAGATAGATGAAGTCAGCATAGTCATACAGAGTGGGTGGACGGTTATAAAAATCAGAAATTGTAAAAATGGAACAGAGCTCGGTCTGATCAGTTGTTGATCAGATAATCTCAAGGATTGCTGATGGTCTGCCTTAGGGTTGGCTTGAAATAAAATGGTGCATACAAATTATGGAGGGTCTGCGGTTAAATCCAGAGCAGATCTGGATATGGATGCAGTTATTTTGCTAGTGCAAACTGCCATCTGGACAGAACTTACTACAATCATATCTAGATATCTGTTAACAAGTTTGTGGGAATGTCTGTATTTTACAATGATAATGGTGGAAAGTCTCTTACTAGCAACCTTTCCTACAGTCACACTGGCACCTAAAAAAGTGTTTCCTGATCCTTATTCTCTATAAGTTTTCTTTGTTCTTCTACTTCTGTCATTTAAAAATGACAAAAATGTGAATTGCTGATGAAGAGCCTAATATAGTGATAACTAAAATAAAAGGATGAGGGTAAAAAATCTTGAAAGAGGGGAAGAGCAGATTGTACAGGTTGGTGACGAAGAGGGAGATGGAGTTGAGTGCATGCTCATTGCCTTCCCCTTGTACGTCTCCCTCCGATGACAAGGCCTGCTTTGTTAGAGCCTGCTTCCAGAGCGTGTGTTCTTTAACCCTTTGGATGCCCCCAGGGCCTATAAACACACTGCTTTAAGAAGCACATTGGGGATATTACTAAAAAGCAAAAAAAAAAAAAAATACACTGTGCTGTAGATGTACATTCTATATCTGCAAAATATTATTCTGTGTGTGTAAGGAGCACGCTTATATCTGTGTAGTATGAGGCTGTTATTCCCCTCCCTTTATTCATAGCTTTAGGGATTATTAGCATTATTATTAGCATTATTTAGCCAGCAGCCAAACCAAGTCTGTCTCCCCTTTAATACACACTTACCCGTCAGGTAGGTAATGCACTCCTGGTTTGACTGGTGTAACTAAATTATTTAAATCCTTTAAGACATAATAACTGAGAAAGGGTTATTTGTTGGTGTGGGGATAACAATCTGCTTTTCATGAAATAAATGATGTGACGCTTTTAAAACCAGCTTTTACTTTAAGACATTTTGAACCTAATGCAGAGGGATATAGTAAACACAATTAACTGAAAGAAACGAGCAACAAAGGGTGATTTTTTTTGTTATGAATTTAAAAATATCCTCATAAATCTGGAATTGAGTTGTTAAAGTTGTAGCTGTTCCAGTTGTAATTAAATAATTGGTTATATTTGGAAAACAGACCCAGATTTTATGTAGTTGCTGTTAGCGCCAGATTATAAATTCTCGTAATGAGATGGTAGTCTGTACTTTAATGTATTTACTACTGAATGATTTACCCCCCCGTTCCCCCAGGTGTATAGGTCTGCAGGAAATATTGAGCCTATCCAAATAATATCCTAGGATGCTATAAAGAATTATATTCTAATAACAAATAGCATCTAATTAGATATATTTAATAGGTTTCGATGATATTGTTTTTCTGTGATGCTAATTCAAAGTGCAACAATGAAAATATTAGACAGTTCAATAACTATAATAACATTTTGTGTATAATATTCATTGCTTGAATGGTATTGAGACCATAGGTAATGGTAATTTTTTTCCCCTGCTATTCATTATGTTTTAAAATCACAAAAAAAAATTAACATTCTACACATCATTTTTATTTATATAATTGTAAACAAAGACTATTTTTAGCCTTCATTTGGGTGATCGCATCAGACGGACAAAGATTCATAACTTAATTTTACTTGTTTTATTGAAAATTCTACTGATCTAAAGAACGTCTATTTAATTACTATTTATTAACAGGTTTTTATATATAGCGCCAACATATTACATAGCGCTTTACAATTATAAACAATCATTATAAAACAAGACTGGGTAATAACAAACAGAATGGGTTGTAATAGGGCCCTATATATATATATATATATATATATATATATATGTGTGCATATATGTGTGCGTATATACACATACGCACACATCTCTATCCATATATATAGGGCCAATATTTTATAGGCTTACAATCTATAAAATATTGATATATTCTTACATGCCATGTGCAAATAAGTATAGACAGATTCAGCCATATAATAGTAGTATACATAAGGAAGACCGCCCCTGCCTTTTTGAAGAGGAGGGTAATTATAACAGACCCTTTAGATTTTAACACATAGTCATGTAGGCTAGGAGGTTTCTGGGAAATTTGGGTGAGACACAGCTGATATGTGGAAAATAACAGTTCTTCGCTGTCTGAAGAGAAATATGAGTAAAGTAGGGTAAGAAGGGGATGATCCAGATCTTCAGAGAAAATGCAAAAATAGGTGCAAATGTTCGTCTAGACAAAGCCATGCTGAACAGCAGGGGAGGCAAATTTAAAAAAGTGCACACAGAAAAGATTTGATAGATGTTTTCTGGCTCAGCCTTAAATTATGCTTTACCATTTGAGGTGTTCAGTATTTTTGTGCACAAAAACAACACCTGTTTTTTGCTCTTACTCTTAAAATCTGGAACATCATCAATATTTGAAAACCATAAATAAATAAAACTTGGCCATTGATGGATCTTCTTTCAAATGGTGCAAATTAAAAATAAAACTGTAGTAACCAATGGAAATGTTTCATTTGTATATGCCTCCATCCACTGTAACCTCAACAAACCACTTACTGTAAAATTGGTTATATTATATTTATATACATTGACTTGTTGGCACTAAACAGATTTGTGTCTGCTCTCTGTCTTAAAATTTGCAGCCACAGGGTTAATATTAAAAAGGTGCTTGAAATATTTACAATTATTTTCATATATATATTTTTTTATCATCGCTGTAATTGACACCTTTCTTGTCTCTTATGCCACTGAAGTACGAATGTGTTACACCTTACAGTATCTGAAACACTGTATGCTATGTATAATTTAATATCTATAACAGCACTTATATTTTTATCTTTGGCATATAAATGTATCAAAATGTTAGTGAGTGGCACTGAAAAAATAACAATATGTGCTTTCATTCATAATAACTGACTAATAACGTATTCAAACCAACTGTACATGAATAATGGTCAGATGTATATCTCTAATTACACAATAATATACTTCTTTATGGAGGTTTTCCATCTGCCCTCATATTACTCAGCTTAAGCAATTACATTTACTTCATTACTACAAGGCCAATTAAACACAAGAAACTGTTCCAAAAAAAATATAGGTTTTTTTCTAATTTCCCATAGTGTCTAAGAAATAGTTTTATAACTGATGCAAAAACAATAAATGTTCTGTGCAGATAACATGTTTATAAAAGATGCAAAAACAATAAATGTTCTGTGCAGATAACATGTTTATAAAAGATGCAAAAACATTATATGTTCTGTGCAGGTAACATGTTTCTAAAAGATGCAAAAACAATATATGTTCTGTGCAGATAAAATGTTTCAAAGAATCCCACAAGGGATGCGACATTGGGTGTGGGTCCCCGGTTAGAAAATTCGAATTGCGAAATTTCTTTTGCGAATGCGAATTTTCTCCGAATTGCTAAAATTCGAAAAATGCATACACCTAAATGTTTCTATTAATCATTGTGACATCCAAAATTTTAGTCCATCTAAATTTCTCACACAAGATTAGTTTGCTTTTAAACTGAATACATTAGCCACTGTACAATCAGAATGGGAGTTGAGAGGTGATGTTTAATTGCTCATCTCTAAATTATAGTTTAAAATAAAAGCTGTTTATAAATAAACAAAAAAACAGTAATAATTTGCACCTCTCCTGTGCAATACAGCTTGTTCAAGTGCAAATTTGCACCCCTTTGCATCTTTTTTGTTGCTACTAACTCTGGATCAGGGCCCTCTTCAGCTATCAGGCTTTACAACATGATTCATATTATCAAGCTCCACTGTGAACCTGATCAAGAGCTAGCTTTCGTATGTTTTTCATGCGTAAACGCAACGGGAATTCACACTGCGCATGCCCAGAATGCAAGCAAGCACAGAAAGATGGGCGCACTGCTGCCTCTCCATCTGTGTCCACATCTGTGTGCTCTGTGCAATGGGGAGTGGTACAACAAATTATAAAGGAACAGTTGCGTGCTGCTGCATGAGCAGGTAGAAGCTCGGAGTCCCTGCGCTTCCATCTAAATTTTACACCAGCGCAGAGCTTGTGCAAGTGTTGGCGGTGACTTTGTTTTATCAATAAAAGGCCCTATTTTAACTAACAAATCATCCCTACACACGTGTTTAAATTAGTATCAATAAATGAAACCCTCATTTAATTTTGAAAACTTTTTTTTACAATAAAGATCACAATTTTTTTGCTTGTTTTTATTTCAGTCTGATAAGCAGCGTATTGTCGATTATTCTAGTCAGGCATTATCTAACACACTGTATTTTAAGGGCTCTAATGTGATTCTAAGCTTAAAAAAACACATTTGTAACATGCAGACCAGTACAGGCTGCTGCTAGTACACCTCGCGGTCTTTGCCTATAGGCATCTGTATGCATGCTGCAAACGAATGCACCTTTTCTATAGATTCTATCCAGAGCTGCAAAAAAGTCGCACGCAATGCGCATCTGCTGCCTTAGAACTCTGGATCAGGTCCCGTAGGTCAACTGTGACAGGATGTCGCTCTCTCAGATTGCATGAGTGTCGTCTAAATTTTAGGCGTCTCCCAAATATTGCAAACTATACCTATAATTCTATAAGCACCATTTAGCTAATGTATGGCCTGATGCTTTTGTAAAAAGAGTAAAACCCTCAAAATTTTGAGGAAAAAAATCTGGAATTCTGGAATATCCCTCTTATATTTGTCTGTATTGTGTGACCCACTGGGCCAAGGCACTGATTTTATATTGATATTATATATAACATTCAGGCTCTGATGATTATAAACGTGCAGGGCACAGTGAGCACAGCACAACATTTGTCTAGTCACTGTTTTATTCAGGTTCGGGTAGAGCAGGTCTGGAGTCTGCTCGGGATAGAAATGCATTGTTCCCTCCGTTCCCACTTGAAGTAATAGCCACATGCACAAGAAAATCTGGCCGCCTTCCCTGGCTGGAAGGTTTCAAGGGAGACGTCACTTCCTTATGTAGATGGCAGCAGGAGCATTAACACGTTAACCCTCCAGTCACCTCTCTACTGCTGCGGCTGCTGCCTGGCTTCCAGTTATCTCTGGCTGTGATTTGCATTGTGGGCCCAGTGCATGAATAATAACGTTCTCAGGACAGAAATCTCCATTCCTATGATTTAAACAAACAGGGCTGTGAATGATTTTACAGCTATCTAATGATCTTAAATATTTAACCTGCAGTAAAGTGTGGCCCTTCTCACAGTGCCTTAAATAATTAAAAGGCTTTACTTTAGCAAACATAGCTGAAGGGCTTGGGTTCATTACAATGCTTTGTAATTATGCTGGGATGTAAGTAAATATGGAAAGTAATAGCACTATTAGCAATTAACTATTACAATTGACTTTCTCAGGGCCGGTGCTAGGGTGTTCGGCGCCCCCCTGCGAATGTTAAATTTGCTTAAAATTTGCTTGATTCTGTTTACAATTTAACATCCTAGATTATAGTAATCGTCATAAAAAACAATCTTATAACAATAATTAAAGAAAGTAATTATAGTGACCACTAAATACAGACAGTTTTCTAGTCTACGCTATACAATTCCTAGCTTAAAAACAGCCAATCAATAATGACTATATATTTTATCATTCGTCTCCCCAGCTCCCAGTATCCCCCATAATGTCTCTCCAGCCCCATCATCTCCTCAGCCCCCAGTATCCTTCAGTCTCCTCAGTATTCCCATCATGTCTCCAGCCCCCCAGTATCCCCCAACATTTGTATCCAGTCCCCCCACTATTCCCCATCATGTCTCCAGCCCTCCAGTATCCTCCATCAAGTGTCCAGTCCCACAGTATCCACATTATATCTCCAGCCCCCCAGTATCCCCTCATCATATCTCCAACCCTTCAGTATTTCACATCAAGTGTCCAGCCCCATAACATCCCCATCATGTGTCTCCAGTCCCCCATCATGTATCTCCAGCCCCCCAGTATTCCCCATCATGTCTCCAGCACCCCAGTATCCTCCATCAAGTGTCTCCAGTCTTCCCATCATGTATCTTCAGCCCCCCTGTATCCTCCTTCACATCTCCAGCCCCTCAGTATTCTCCATAAAGTGTCTCCAGTCCCCCCCAGGATCCACCATTATGTCTCCAGCCCTTAGTATTACCAATAATGTCTCTCCAGCCCCCCACCTATCATGTTATCTTTGCAGTCTTTACACCTTCAGTATTTTGCTCTCCTCCGCTGCAGGCCTTGAAGTGAATGGCGTCATTCATTCAGCTACAACAGGAGGGCTGGAGGGAATGAACGCCGCTGTTTAACATTGTAAGACGCTCTCACCAGAATGGGGAGATCAGCTTGCAATGTTTAACATCTGCGATCATGGAAGCAGACACTGATGCTGCGGAGTGGGGGTGTGAGCGCCTGTGTAGTTTAGCGCCCACCCGCACCACTTACCCGGCTTACCGCATCGCACTGGCCCTGGACTTTGTTGTGCCTCATGAGCCATAGTGTTCAATGGATTAATATCAGGGTGACACTTGTATCCATACTTCTGTCTATCCGTCCAGTATTGTAATTATTTAATAGAGGATTGTGGTTTCTTTGCTCATCAACATAGATTTTTCCAGCAATATCTCTGTTTAACTGGGTACACAGCTATATATAATCATACATGAGATGCAATGGCTCTTACCATGTCACTGACGATTGCAAGTAACGATGCATATGCCGACTCCCGTGTACACACTGTTTTAGCAATTTACCAGCAGATATGTGCTTATCATCTTTCCAAACCATCTGCTGAAACATTTGTGACCCAATAGACACTGTACAGATATCTACGTGAAAGAGTAAAATACAATCAACATATACAGTTTGTTAATGCAGCCTACCAATATGATAAAATACGTTCCACGCTGTATAGCAATAAAACAAATTAAAAGGTAATCATATAGTGGGTGCAATGAGTGCTAGAAAAGAAAGAAAAGAAAGTATGTGACAAATAGATTTTTAATTAGTTCAACAATAAATGAACAAGTGAAAGAAAAAAATGGGAAAATTATTCAATTTGTGAAAAATTTCTGATGGAAGTCAATATTCAATATGAGAATCCAAAACCGATGCACAGTGGTAAATGAGCCAGCATATGTGCTTATGGTTCTGTTACTCCCAAAATATGTGTCCAATGTCCATTGAACACGTACTTTGGAAGCAACAGAATCATGATTTTTCATAACATCAAATCAACTAGAGCGACCACATTTTTGACAATAAATCATAATCGTGGGAGCGTACACAGTCTTCAGGGGTGTAGGAACCGGGGGGGGGGGGAGGTGGCAGTCGCCTCCCAATGATTTTTGTTGGGGGGGCAAAGACTGTGTTTTACCCCACAGGTGAATGAAGATGAATAAAGCGAAAATGGGGATGAAGCGATAATAGCTTTATTTGAACTCATCAACTGTTTCTTTTTACTAAAAATAATGTTACATGTTACATTTTCTTATTTCAAACGCTTTTGTCTTTCTTTCTTAGAATCACCACTCATGGGCAAAGACTGTGTTTCACCCCCCCCCATGAACTTCTGCACAAAGGTAAATGAGGATGAATGAAGTGAAAATGGGGATGAAGCGATAATAGCTCTATTTGAACTTGAACAATAGAGTTGCCTTCATGTTTGTTCTGTGCACATTTTTTTCTTTCGAACGCATTTTTCTTTCTTTCTTAGAAACCCCACTCATTTTGCTATCACAATTTACAGAAAGAATAAGCAGACACAGAAGACCGGAAAGTGGTTCTTCCCATTGACTGTTCTTATATGTTGAACGACAATGCAACAGAGAGAGTGAATAATTGTGACCTGTGGACGGTTTAAAACGTTAGCAGCAGTCTCATTGTTGCCAGATCGTAGGGTAGACAATGATTGCCTTAAGTGTCGTAGAGAGTCATGGCTCCCAGAGCAGGTTCATGTAATGCCACCCCCTCCCCCCCAGCGTAGCAGTAGATCCTTCATGCTACTTTCTGAAGATTGTTATAACTACCAAATTAATTGATTAATTGGTTTATTAAACAAAATCTAAGTGTTCCGTTCATAAACATTTAATAAACATTGTATTGATGAAAAATTATTCGTTTTACTTTTTTACCCTGAATTTCATGGGGTGAGTAAACAAACATGAGATATAGCAATTTAAATTTATAGCACATACCATAAAGTATAAATACATTTTTATAGTGAAATAAACAATTAAGCTGGGGTTGGACAACCCTAGAAACAATGACGAAAATTAACATAGGAGTCTTTGCATATCTACGGTCACTGTAACAATTGTCAAAAATGCGTCTTTCAGACCTCATTTAAGCAATCTATGTACGGAAAAGATTCGTAGACAACGTAAAAAATGTATTACGCATGTGCAGTAGGAAAAAAAGCTAAACACCGGACGTATATATTATACATCCGGTAGTCTGCTTACGGCCCCTAGGGTGCAAGATGAAATAGCTCAAATGATACTTGCAGCTAATGCTGGAGAATTATGATGATTCTGCACTTTCTTTCAAAGTTAATTTTGTTTTTTTTTACAGTCGCTCAGTTCCCTTATCAATGTATTTCCATTCAGTTTTCATACTACTGTGGATATCTGTGCAGGGTTATATACATTAATAATATAATATTTGTAATACCAATCTAGTATTAATACCAATCTGATATTTACACTTTTGTCATTCATTCATGACATGTATTTAGACATTGGTTGCACAAGACAGGGTTAGCAAGTCATAGGTTAATTAAGCAACTATTCATATGGTAATTAACATGAAACAAAGACTGGCTTTCTTTGATCAGGTGAAGTCGCAACACTGGTCCAATCAGATATGTTACAGAGAGTATTTGAAATTCCCGCCTTAAGGTCGGATAACCAACCAATGCTCAGGAAAGTTTTAGTGAGGGAAAAATTATTCTTAGTGACTGAAAGTGGATTTGGGGCTCAAGGGACTAGGAGTGTTGAAGATGAACAGCTAAGGTTTGGAGGTCCCATCTATGCATTCTAGTAACATGTTTGTTCTCACATTCATACTTATTTATATCTGCCTTTTACTGGATAATAATTAAGATCTAGGTAACTTTTGCCTTTGTGTGTGATGCCATGTGTGGAAGCCATTTTAAAAAAATCCCTTGTCTTAATGAATTGATGTAATATCTGTTATCTATATATTCCTGTAATCTTAAATAAATGTTAACTTTTGGTGACCTTATTATATGCCCAAAAACATATAATCAAAAAATCAGTTTTCCACATTACTCTTTCCAGTACTTGAGATCACTGTAACAATACAGTACATTAAAATATTATCCATATAGACCGCATATACGCAATCTACGTATCGCATAGATAAAAGACCGCATATACGCAATCTACGTAACGAAACGATACGCAGATTACGTACAATAGCTACATGCGCAGTAGCTATTGTTCATTGAATTACGTCCGTCTATGGAAGACGGACGTAGTTCTGGATCTACCCCATTATTAGCAGAAAAGTCCATTCCATACATGTGATTCAGATGACATTTAGAACTCCCCAGACATGAGTTTCCCCAGATTTAGCACCTTTAGTCTTGCGTGAAGTTAGTTCTCCAAGATTCTCTGACTTTGGCCACTTTCACAGTTCCAGTTTAGATCTAATAGGGATGTAGGTTCAGATTCACAGTTACATAGTTTTTGCCTTACGTACGTTGTTTTAAGAATTGAGCTACTATTAATGCGTAGTCGCTTATTTACACTATCTACGTACCATTTCTGATTTCTGTACATAGATTGCGAAAGCGCCGTCTTTAGAAATGGTACGTAGATAGGGTAAATAAGCTACGACGCATGCGTAGTAGCTCAATTCTCAAAACAACGTACATAAGACGAAAACTACGTTACTGTGAATCCGGACCGTAATCTGTAACTATAAATTGAATGCTCATATTTCCTTGTTAAATAATTGCTATAATCAATTGATTCATATTAAGTATTGTTATACATATGAATGCTTTTGCATCCATGGCATTGAAGAGGCATCTGTCATTGGCGCACATCATCCAAGTGACGGCAGCACTTGATTAAGGACAGTAGGGGGCATGTGATTTGTGCAGTTTTTTTTTTATTTTTAAAGTTTATTAAAATGAGTTAACGAAAATATTTTACAAATTTAAAAAAAGATATATCTTTCATTAAATAAATGTTTATACGTGACACATGTATGTAAAAGCATTGTGTATACAGTTACATTTTTGCTTTAGCTAAAAAATTGTAAGTTTCCTAAATTTGCGCCTAATTACACAGAATTTAGAAAAAGTAATAATCGGAAGGAGTAGAAATTTGAAGCAACTGTATGGCCTTAGTATGCTATTTCATTGTTATTTATTAACAGGTTTTTATACAGTGCTATCAGATAAGGCCTTGTCTGGTAATCAAACTCATGATCTCAGCACTGTGAAACAGAAGTGCAACTCACTGAGCCACAATGACGGGCAGTATATTCAGTACGGTATAAGGTACAGCCTATTATCAGCTGATCTGTCCAATTATTGTATTGTGTGTTACATGGACCAATGTGGTGAGATGCCAACAAAATGGTCCAATTACATTGAATTGCAGCCCAGACGATCCAACCTCTGTTAGGCCAATTCAGTTAGAATCAGTGCAGCCTGGCGGGGATAGAGAGCCAATTATCGGCCAGTGTGTGACCACTATGCAATCTCCCCAGTGGCCACAGCTTTACATCTGCTGCCAGGGAGGTTTCATAGTGTGTGGTCAGGTTTAGCATAAATCTATACACTATTTCTAGTTTATAGAGTGATAGAATTGTATTAGAAAGGAGCCATTTTCACTGTAGAAAAAGTGTAGTCTTTGCACCAGTTTGTAGACAGTTATTAATGGCCACCTCAGCAGAGAAGCACATTTCTGGTTCAGAAATGCCCAGTCCAATAAAAACAATAAAAAAGCCACATAAAATAAAAGTCCACTAACCAGATTTAATGGGCCGTATTTACTAAGCCACGGGAAGGGAAAAGTAGAAATGAGATCAGATTGTAGCTGACATTTTCTAGTGTTTAATAGGAAACCAAAAGCTAGAATCTGATGGGTTGCTATGGGCAACATCTCCACTTTTCCTTTCCCGCAGTTTAGTAAATCTGGCCCCTAAATCTTGCCCAAAGTGCAAAGTTTAAGGTGTAATTTAATATTTATTGTTTACAGGGCTAGGAGGTGTCCTTTTTCCTATTTGTCCTTGGCGATAAAATTCCTAGCAACAGCTCTTCCCTGTCTCTCACTAGAAAAGCTATAAACTAATGTATTTTTAAGCAAACAATGTAAAGGAGAAAGGGTTAATAACAACCAGTAACCAATTAGAGCATTCAAACCTTTGCATAACAGACAATTGCTACATGTATGAAGCACATAAAGCAGATGTCAGGTTGAATTGTGTACTCATGCCTTGCCAGTACATAAAATTCATCTGATTGCTACCAGGTATAAACAACTTTATACAAGCAAAATATATGCCACCCTCTAAATAAGACAACATTCATACAACTAATTTGCTATTTACTAATAATAATTTGGCATTCTCCAAATCCATAACTAGTAAGGTTTCCTCTTCCACAGTATCATATCTATATTAGGAATGTTTCCCTTTTGTATTACTAGAAAACTGTGAACATATGGTATAATCCCTTTTATAGGATTAGGTTGGCACATACTATTATCTGTGGGTTAAAGGTCAGTAGCTCTACAAGTGATCTGTTAAAAAGAGCAGCTTCTACATATCCCGCTACTCCACAGAAAGATCTGCTTAATGCCGGTCTAATTAGAGGAAAAATAAGTACAAAATAC
>WWET01001190.1:160355-172775 GCA_011038615.1 Limnodynastes dumerilii
CTTACGCCGGGCGAAGCTAGAGTAGCCTTCAGCCGGCGTAAGGAAGGGGCCATACGCCCGCACAGGGGGAGTGTCGGACCAAAGCTCCGATGTTACGCTGAGCGCTACAGCGCTCAGTGTAACATCGTAGCTCTGGATCAGGCCCATCATGTTTGTTACATCCTAAAGGGGTGATGCACAAAACCACAGGACCAGGACTTTCTTTACCTCTTATTCACTGACAATGGCTGTGAAAGGAATTTCTGCTTCTTGTGCTCTTGTGCATTGGATTGCTTGCTACTTGTACTTATGGAGATAAACCTTCAGGACCCTCGGATGAGGAGAAATTGACAGACATTATACATGGCTTTGAAAATGGGAAAGGAAGCCGAAAGACTCTTTATGAAAACCTGAAAAAGGCTGTAAATGGCATCAAGGGCAGAGTCCTTCCAGGGATTGAGGATATGACTACGGACTATGGACTGCAGACACCTGATAATGATTTGACCACTGTTCTGACTGATGATATGACCACGGACTTGAAAATGAAATGTCCACCATCCAGATCGATGATATGAATAATAATGATGAGGACAATTGTGCTACAACTGAAAGTGAGTTGTCCGCTGCTCCAATTGATGATATGACCACGGACTCGGATTTGGAAACAACACCTGAAAATGAAATGTCCGCTGTTCTGACTGATGATATGAATACGGCCCTGAAGTTTGCTAAGACACCTAGGGGCTGATTCAGAGATGCGATTGCGAAAAGATCGCAAATATACGCTCCTTAGCTAAGATCTTAGCAGGTTCCAGCCCACTGCAAAACCAGACACTCCCCTTGCAAACCGCGGTGGATCTTAAACTTAGACCACCATTGAATTGCCTTAACTATACGCTGTCATTTGGGATCTTAACTGACGTGGGAGCGTTCATTTAAGATCCTAAGTGTCAGTCCTCGCCCACTTTCCCTCATTTCCCTGCCTCCCCCCGCCCATTTCCATGCAAATCCTTAAGATCTTAAAGATTCGCTGCACTTAAGATCTTAAGTGCTTGCGTGCGATTCAGACCTACGATCTTAGCGAATTTACGCTCCTAAGCGCTACGTACATGGCGTTGCACTATTACTACGCATGCGCAGTTTTGCGAATTTTCTAAGATCTTAAATATACGCACCTAAGTGCCGTGGAAATCGCATCTCTGAATCAGCCCCCTAAAACTGAGATGTCCACCAATCCAACTGGTGATGCTGAAAATATAAACCTACAAGACGAAATTCAGGAGCTGAACATCAAGCTTGACATCATTATGATCCTGGTCATGCTCCTGTCTGTTTTCCTCGCCACTGTTGTGCTGATGGCCGGAATATTGCGTTACATCATGATATTCAAACCAGCAAAGAAAGACATTTCTGTTGTCTAAATGAATGAAAGACCATACCACCTGATCGCAGTGCTGCCCTTACCATCTATCCATAGGCAGATTCCATCTAAGCCTATAAGAGGCCATAGGCCCTCACCATAACATCCTACAGGAATCCACCTGTGAAGAACTAGGTGAAATCATTATGCCATATTGCCACCTGCATGGTGCCCCCTGGCATTCCTCATGACCTGCCTACCATCTGTCTATAGGCTGATCCATCAGTGCCTGTATCCTACAGGAATCCACCTGATTATACCTAGGTGAAGCCATTATGCCACATTGTCACCTGCATGGCACCAACTTGTACAACAAATTTTACAGCATTATCTCACTACAGTGGGTGAGACACCTGAAAACATTCATCACCAGGTTATTGTACAAGACCTGCAAACGCAAGAACATCAGATAACATCAGACAACTATTCTTTAATCCACAGAAGAGACAGAAAGACTTTATTCTTTATAAATAACTATGATTAATTAAGTGTTAAATGTTAAATGCAAAAAAAATCATTAATCACAAAAACTAAAATTTTTTTGAGTTTGTTTTTGCTTTTTTTTTGGTAACATTTTTTGTGCAACATTTTTTAAAGCCCTATAATGTAATGGGAGTGGTAAGTTGCATCTATTACCCATCAATATAACATTTTTACATGCTTATTGTATAGCTAAAAATCTATATATTATTTAGAGCTACATTTCTGAATTGTACATTTACAAACATATATATCTTAAACTTAACCTGACATTCCAAGAAATTGAACACAGAAAAGTGTATAAAAGTTTTAATTTCACAAACACAAAGAAATAAATATTAACAAAGGGCATCCCCACCTCCTAAATCAAAAAGAAATCATTTTACACAAAAAACTCACCTCAGACAACGATGAAGTTGCTTTGCAAAACCAGATATCTGCATAGTTGCTGAAAGGATTATATATGGTTACATCAGCTGTTTACAATTAAGATAACGTTGTCACGTCATCTTTGGTAGCAAAAAAGTAAAAAAAATACAACTTGAACCATGGTCAGGGCTGGTGCAAAGATAAGTAGTAAACATGTGCAAATGTCAATACAGATGCACTTGTATCAGTTAGTAAAGGTTCCCCCCCAAAAAAATTTACGTATGCAAACACACCCCTTTTTGCATGTCTAAAAGGCCGGACTCATAAGCTGTCGAAACCGATCAGTTTCGTATACATTACGTGCGACCTTCTGTGTTTGCGCATGAGCATTTGCGGAATTCCGCTATGCATCTTTTTAAATTTTGCACTGATGCAAAACTCTGAATCCGGGTCAATGGGCCTGATCCAGACCTACGCCCGCGAGCGATCGTGCGCCGGTCGGGAGCGTGAAAACCGGGTGAAAAAACGCACTGCGCATGTGCAGTATGACAACTTCCGGTCGTCCGAAGGACATGAGCGTACAGCGAGCGTATTTTGTGCGTATTTTTCGCCCAAGGGGCATGCGTTTTGTACGACGATAGTCCGGACGCTCGAGTTACTACACAGAGGCGGGGATAGCCATTTAAATTGTACAGTATGGGCGTGCTAAGCCCTGTACGACCAGCGTATCGGTCCAAAAATTCGTACGGACGCTGGAAAAAGTTAGGGTAGGGTTCAGCCGCCGTAAGTACAATCAATGGGAGTGTCATGGGCGTGAAAGTTTATACGCCCGGGCGATTATGGGCTACGCTCGCGGGCGTAGGTCTGGATCAGGCCCAATGTCTCTACTACAGGCTTATATAAAGACATTTAAAGCATAAGTACAAATGTGTGGGGCTTATTGCAACATTTTGAAGAGACTTCCAAGTTTGCAGATATGGTTTTTGCACCAGAGTTTAAGTACACCTAAAAACAGATGGCAATGTAATCTAACCATCTTTCATTGCAGGGGAGACAAATTTAAACTGTGCAAACTGAATTGCAGTTGACAGATGATGTTTCTTAGCCCCAATCTAAATGACTGTTTAAATATTTGTGGGCAATAAGCAAATACCTGCATGCAAAAACAAAAATAATAATTTGCCTCACCCTTTAATTCAACATGGTTTTACAGAGATGGACATTTTCACCTGTTTTACACAACTTGGAAACTCTGGAAAAGCCCCTTGGTGAAGAGATTCGGTTGTTGTTCAGACCAAACAGGAGAATGGGGACATTAGGGGGCCTGATTCAGACTTAAGAAAGAGCTTGAAAATAAGGGGCTGATTCAGAGATACGATTTCCACGGCACTTAGGAGCGTATATTTAGGATCTTAGAAAATTTGCATTACTGCGCATGCGTAGTAATAGTGCAACGCCGTCTACGTAGCGGTTAGGAGCGTAAATTCTCTAAGAGCGTAACTTTGAATCGATCGCAAGCACTTAAGATCTTAAGTGCTGCGAATCTTTAAGATCTGAAGGATTTGCATGGAAATGGGCGGGGGGAGGCAGGGAAATAAGGGAAAGTGGGCGCGGGCTGACACTTAGGATCTTAAATAAACGCTACTACGTCACTTAAGATCTCAAATGACAGCGCAGAGTTAGGGTTAGTCAATGGTGGTCTAACTTTAAGATCCGCCGCTGTTTGCAAGGGGAGTGACTGTTTATGCAGTGGGCTGTAACCTGGTAAGATCTTACCTAAGGTGCGTATATTTGCGATCTTTTCGCAATCGCATCTCTGAATCACCTTCTAAGAGAGGAAAGTTACTCCTGGGTTAAACCATGCTGATTGCAGGGGAGTCACATTTCATCTGCTGCACAGGGCCGCCATCAGAGGGGGGACAGCCGGGCCTAGTGTCCCTGGCCCGAAGAGAGAGGGGGCCCGGGATAGCACCTTGCCTCCCCTCTGTCCTGCGCAGGACACTAGTAAATCCACCGCTGGCGCTCCGGAATCTTAGCAGGCAGTGGCAGAGGTCTGATTGCAACGTGTAGACCTCTGCACTTAGAATGCCGAAGGTCCGCGGCACTCTGTGTGTCATCACATGAGGCGGAGCGCCGTCGGGCTACAGAATTCCGCACCCTAGAGCTGCACTACAGAAGAGGCTGTGATGGAGAAAGACAGGATGAAAAAACAGGTAAGTAAATCATTTTTATTTTGTTATTTTTTTTTAACTATTAAAAAATCTCGGTGCCACATAATTCATTCAGCACTTAGAAAGTGAAGGCATACCAGGTTGCTATAGGTTACAATATGTGTGCGCCAGTTTTCATAGTGTAACAATCTGGTAGTAATCTTAATCATTTACATTTTTCTTCAATAAATAAAACCAGCTGAATATTCCACCAAGTGTTTTTAAAACCCACATTTCTTATTATTCTTATTAATCTTTCATCTCCTCTTAAAACTGCAGTTATGAGATAAATAAAGGTTTTCCTGTGGTTGACTTGGAAGTGTTGCTGTAATAGATGCTTTATTTAATCACCAAGATAAGGAGTACAATACATACCTTATATTACCAGATTTGCAACTTATGGTATATTTAAAATGAGTGTGTGTGTGTGTGTGTGTGTGTGTGTGTGTGTGTGTGTGTGTGTGTGTGTGTGGCGGGGACTATGCTCCAGTTTCAGCTTCACAATATAAAAAGAGAAGTTGATACACTTCAGCTTCCTCACCTGTACTTGAGAGGATCTATACACTGGAATTAACTTGTCAGAAATTCCCTAAGTAGAACTGATTTATAATCTCTTTTATCTGTGCTGTCATTCAGGAGCAAAGGAGAATCTGAGACTCAATAACATCTGCATACAGTTCTAACAACCTCACCCCTTCCAAAAAAGCAAAGCTATTTTGTAATACAGACACTCTAAGACACAACTGACAAAGTGAAGTCAGCAATCCCTTTAAAAATGTCCATGGCAGAGCATAATAAAGGTATTAGGACCAGATCCAGACCTAAGTATGCTAGCGGCTGTTGTAAAATCACCTCTTTGTATGTACTGCGCATTTGCACGGCAGATGTTACGCAATGTAATTCTGCTAGTATGTAACTTCCAAATGAAAAGGCGGGTTATGCATACAACAGACGGAAATACGCTTTGTGAGAGGTGGGAGACATTTAAATTGTACAGTATGGGCCGGGTTAGGTCGTTATATACGTCAATCCATTACGTCTGTCCGTACTTACGTTTGGAAAAGTTAAGGTAGGGTTTGGTAAACCCGTAAAACGAGTAAAATACGTACGAGCGAGGGGAATGCCTAGTACTTACGATAGCGTAAATACATTACGCGATCGAATGTATAAAGAACTTAGGTCTGGATCTGGCCCATTAGTATTTAGCATTCATTCACTCATTCATTCAGTCATTCGTTCAGTCATTCGTTCGTTCATTCATTCGTTCATTCATTCGTTCATTCGTTCGTTCGTTCGTTAATTCATTCATTCTTTCATTCGTTCCATACATTTTACTGTTTTTCTTAAATCAATTATTAATGATTCTTGACTACAACACAGTCACATGGCACAAAACATAGGACTGGATCCAGACCCCTGTATGTTAGGCTACTCACGCAAGCCTCCTTGTAAGTGAGCCTACCCCAGATATTACAACGGGGACCTCCTAGTGTACCAAATGCTATTTCGTATAATAGGACTTCAAGGTGCCCCCTCCCCCCACCTTGCGGAGTTTAGGCAGGTGGAGGAGGCAATTCCATTATACTTTAGGCAGCCTTATAGTGACAGGGAGGGAGTTCACTCCCCTCTTGCCTGCGGACTGCCAGACCTCCTTGCATACGGAGGTCTTGATCTGGCCCGTAATGAGCAGTGAGGTTTTGAATTGGTCTATGAGTTCTTACCACATGATATGCTGAAACCTTGAGGCCAATCCAGAGGTGAGTGAACGCCAGCCCTTAGCGTAGCGTATTTTGGCAAGATTTTGCAATGTACAGAAACTATGTGCACGCAAATGCGGCTGATTCAAAGTTGCATCTGAATGTGTTGTGAAAGGATTGTCATGAAAGGGAAGGGGTGGAGGCACATAGGACCGAATCCTGACCTCCGTGCGTTTACAGCAAGCCCGGAAGAGGGGAGTGAACTCCACTGTCACTCCCCTCCCGGGCGGTTCTTAGGTGACTTCTGTTGCCATAAAGCAGTCTTAAGTCACATGTTCCCCTAAAACCCACCCCTGCTGTATCATTTAAATGCTCCCCCCGCCCACTTTATGGGTTTTAGAGAGACAGAGGGGATGCACCACCCTTTCGGACTATGTTATGCATATGTCTGAAGATCCATTGTGGGGAATCTGGTATGCCCATTGCCAGTAAAACAGACGCATTCTTCTCTGTAAGGATCTGGGGACAGATTAGAGCTACGTACGCTAGGGTTTTTAAGCTAGCCGCTGACGTAAAATCAGCAATTTGTACGTACTGTGCATGCGCGCGCCAGATGTTACGCAACATAACTGATCGTACGTATCTTCAGCGTAAATACAAACGCAAGGGCGCGTCTTCCATACGACACCCGGAAATACGCTTTGTAGGCGTAGGGACGTATTTAAATCGTACAATATGGACCGGGTTAGGCTGTTACGTACGTCAATGCATTACTTACGTCTGTACTTACGCTTGGAAAAGGTAGGGTTTGGCAAACGTAAATCGAGTAAAGTGCGTACAAGCGAGGGGAGTGGCTAGGGGAGTGCATAGTACTTACGATAGCGTAAATACGCTACGCCAATGAACGTATAAACAACTTAGGTCTGGATCTACCCCCTGGTCTGTAGTCACTGTACAGTAAGCGTATGCTCATACAATTGCTGGCACTAATGAACCAAACCCAGATAGAAATAGATGCAGTTCACATCAGAACACAGAACCACAAGTCATATCTATGTCCAGGGAGCTGACACTCTACCACCTGTTACAGACCCTTGTGGTAGAATTTCATCATTCAGACACAATACAAAAGCTATGAATCACTGCTGGGGCTTATGCAAATGTGGACCTCTGGAGCCGGATGTTAAATCAGTATCCAGTCTTAGAAGCACTGGCTGTGTAAAACAAAATGAACAAACTTACTTTTATGGATGTATTGCTGCTTTTTTTTTTTTTTAAACTGTTTTTATTTGATATATACAGTAATAAAAAAATCCCGTTCAGGATTTGCGCACTGCGTGCTGATTTGCCTCTGGATCGGCCCCCTTGTGTCTCTTTAGAGGACTCAGTGTTGGGCAGACTAACAAGTAATTTTTTAAGATAAATAATAATTTGTAGAATAGATCAAAATAATAATAACTTGGCTAAGTCTTTATGCATGATTCACATTTATGCAGACGGGAAACTATAGGGGGCACAAGGGGGGGCGGCTACTATGGGGCCAGGAGGAAAGGGCGACTATAAATACATTGCAAGCAGCACTTAACGATCATACATGGAGTGTCAAGCGCTGTTTAAGCCGTCAACCTATGACGGCTTCTTTCACGCAGATGGGCCCTCTCAGCCCCGCCCAAATACAGCATAGCTCTGCCCCCTTACGCTCATCCAGACTTGGGCCCCGCCTCCTTGCTACGGGGCCTGAGCCTGTCACGTTACTTCCTTGGCAGGGCCAAGTCCTGCAGGGGAGTGTTCTACCCACGCACTTATGCAAATGTGGACCTCTGGAGCCGGATGTCCCCTAGCAGGACCCTATTAAATCAGTATCCAGTTCTAGAAGCACTTGCTGTATAAAACAAAATGAACAAACTTACTTTTATGGATGTATTGCTGCTTTTTTTTTTTTTTAAACTGTTTTTATTTGAAAGAGGAACAGGGTTTACAACATAGTCATTTTAAGAAATGTACATTACAGTATTACCATTAGCAGGAAGTAAAATTGTACATCAAATACTAAGGCTCATGCAATCATCCAAGGAGATAACATGTTAAACAACTATAACAATAAAAGGGAAAAAAAAGGAAAGAAAAAGAGGAGAGGGGGGAGCAAGGGGAAAGGCAATGGCGAGAAAAGAACATCATTTATTTTGGTTGCTCTTAATATAATGGAAAGGGAAAAACATCTATTCAAACTTGACTGGAATGCAAATGATTAGTCATGTTGGGGGTATTTGAGGTGTGTGATTAGCCCCTTAAGACTCCATAGTGTCTTCTAGTACTTAGTTTCCAGGTTCACAGAGGAACAATTCTTTAGTTAAGTGAATACACTTTTTTACTGATCCGTTGTTTTAAAGTCCAGCCGGGGGAACCAGGTCGTTCTAAATTTCGCACCCTCTAATTCTCCAATGGAGGCTATATCTTCGATGTACATAAAATAATCTAGTCAGTGGCCCAAGTCTTTCACAGTGGGAGGGTGAGGGGATCTCCACTTAGCTGGGAAAGCTGGCTTTCCCGCATTTATGAGGTGGCGTGGTATTGCTGCTTTAAATATACAGCTCCGTGATGCAAACAGAGTCTTCCCTGGATTAATATTATGACTGCAAACCTCTCTGGCTACATATAACGTTCATCGGAGGGGGATAAAAACCACTGTCAATCCTGGGCAGAGTGTCAAGATATTCTATGCACCTGCAGTTTACATTTTATTTATGACATCATTGGGTAGAACGTAAAATATCTTTCCAGAATAGATGTTTTGTCATATTTTTCATATTATACAAACTTCCTGTACCACGAACTAGGCAAAAGAACTCCAGTGCCGCTCACAGTTGTACAATTAGCCTTCAAAGAGCAATAGGCGAACCTATAATTATATGTATGATTACGTTTGTAGAAGAGGTTCTCTTTCTGTATTAAGAATGTGTGTAGCTCTCTATACTGACAGCTCTAACATTTGCTGCCGGTATTTAAAAGATTTGAAATGCCTTAGGGTCTTCTTAAGCCTGACAGTCAGAAGCTTTCCAGAAATAACCCTCCTTCCCTCCCATTGGGACTCGGAGAATAACACCACTTGAAGCTGTGCATGGCTTGATGGAGATGAATGTAGTAGCATTGCACAAGATAATTAGATAGCCCTGCTTAACTCATCCAGACTGGAAGCAGTTAAACATAGATCACTTGCAATTTTGCAAGTAATTATTTGCAAATTGAATGTGATTACAGTTATAAAATTACACTGTTTTGCTTTATAGCCATTTTAAATGGTATATGCAGCTTTGATAAAGCTACTAAACCAGATGTTATCATGTTTGTTACACATCTATAACCTATGTAGGTATCGGTTGGAAATGGTTGACTAACCACCACCGGGAGCAATAAAAATGTTATTGGATTTTTTTTTTGGCGGGGGGGGAAGGAAAAACAATCACTTTTGACCTTCATGTGCTAGTGTGGTCATCAGCCGTCATGTGCTCATCGTCAAGTCCAGTGTACAAAAGATCTCTGGCTATGGTGGGTAAAATGAACATATAATTGGTTAGTCAGACTTTAAACATACATAAACTCTGCTATGCAGAGTGTTGATTGATGTATAGAGAAAGCCCAGCAATAGAATGATAAATTAAATGCATTTATGAATTTCCAAGAAACATTGCAAAAGGTAAAAATAAAATGGATTCCAAAATCCTTTAATTGCATTTAATTTTTCTAATTTAAAAGGTCAACATTTAATACTTTTGCAATACACAAATTACTTAAAACATAGTGATCTGTAAAATCCAATAAAATGATTATTACAGTCTAATTCCCCTAACACACAGACAGACAGACACAGATTAGTGTTCATTTTAGTTAGCATCCCATTAACCTACTAGCGTGTATTTGGAGTGTGGGTGGAGACCTGGGGAAAACCCCTCGCAGACATGGGGAGAACAAGCATACAAACTCCACACAGATAAGGCCTTGAACAATTGACTTCAGTGCAGTGAGGCAGAAATGCTAACCACTTGGGACATTGGGGCTGATCCAGAACTATGGCCGCCGCACTAGTTACGGCGGCCTTATGCGTAAGAATGGCATTTCTGCCGTTCTGCGCATGCGCCAGGCAGATGTTGCCCGGCGTAGTCAGGGAAACCCGATCCTTAGGATCGGGCGTCCCTAACTCTTGCGTAGTTACAGCGAGGGGGCGTTCTTCGCCGTAACTAAGCAACCGTTACGGAAAGAAAGGTGGGAGAAGGTAAGTAAATGAGGGAGGGAGGGTGGGTTAGGCCAGTTACGATCCTGTGGCCGGTGTAATTACCTACTGTTACACCGGATGGAGTTAAGTTAGCCTTCAGCCAGTGTAATAGTGGGTAATTACGCCGGTGTGTCGGAGGAGTGCTCCAGAGCTTCGCTGGCCGTACTTACGGCCAGTGTAGCTTTGGATCAGGCCCATTGTGTGACCCGGTTACTAACCCTCTGGTACTCACAAGGTGCTTCCTTGTGATTTTGTCACACACTGTGTACAGTTCCTAATACTTACTGGAAGGAACAGAATAAATAATTATTTCAGAAATTCAAAAAGGAAAAGACCCCAGAAAAGGGTGTGAAAAGGGGACAATAAATTTGTCACGGGATGCAGTTGCCGGTCCGAATGGCTGGTTTTCGGCATAGATACAGGCGACAGTTGAGTTGTGTCTGTATCTGTATCGAACACCGGCCGTATTACAATTATTCCGATGGGGTAACTAACAGCCTTATTTTGAAATAAGTAGTCTTTCCTAGTGGTGGGCTGGTGAAGGATTGGGTAAGTCTGAGAGACATTGGGCCTGATCCAGAACTACGCCGATGCGCTGTGCTTAGTAAAGCACAGCGTATCGGCATGCACTCCCTCGGCGTGCACTCCCCCCGACACTCCCCCTGTGCGAGCGTATTTTCCCTCGTTTACGCCGGCTGAAAGCTACCCTAACTTCAGCCGGCCTAAGCAATGGAAAATACGCTCGCACAGGAGCGTTTGGACGCTAACCCCTCCCTCCCTCATTAAATTACCTTTCCCCGCCAACCTTCACTAACCTGAACGTCGTAATGCTGGGGGACACCCCCTCCAGCTTTATTACGGCGCTGCTACGAACGCTTTGCAGTAGCTACGCCGGGCAACATCTGCCCGGCGCATGCACAGATCGGCTTTTAAGCGGACCTTACGCTGCTGACTGGCGTCTTAACGCCAGCCAGCGTAGTTCTGGATCAGGCCCATAGAGGGTTAAGGTTAGGGTAACAAAAGGGTACGATTAGGGTGAGGATTAGGGTAAGGGTTAGGAGAAAATCTTACCTGCCACCTTGGAGCAACCGGATCCTGATTGATTGTGATGCCCAACTCCCTTCTAGAATGAAAAGCTGCTGTCAAGGGTGGTAGGTGACAAACTTAAGCCCCATAGCACGGAGGTGGGGCCTGGATCTGGATGGTTGGAACTAGGCGGGAGTGGGGGCAGAGCTGGGCAGGAACGCTGCCTCATACAAGCTGTCAAAGGCTGACAGCTTAAAATGGTTTCTTAAAGATTGCTTACAGTGCAGGGGGAGGGGCTGTTATGAGTCCCCTGTTCTTTATAAAAGGTCATAATATGGAAAAGATCAATAGTCATGGAGACAATGCCAACATTTTGGACATAGAAAACATTTAACTTTAACAAACTTAATTGAGTTAAAAAAAAACTCTAAACAAAAGCTTTTCAAACATGGGTGTATGAACAATGTGTTCCCTGTACACTGCAGGCAGCTTTCCATCTCTCTCTTTCTCCCAGTAGGGTCAGTAAAAAGAAATGTTTGGTTTGGTTTAGCTGGACATAAAATGATGTTAATATTTCATTAGAAAAAAAAACATATACCTAGTGCCGGACGCATTCTCTGCACAGAATATGATCATTCCGAAATACAGACAGACAAAAGCTCAGTTTTATGTGTCTGTATTTCGAAAATATCACAAATTAGAGCATTTTACCAATGAATGGGTAAGTATGAAAAAATATTTTTTGGCAGCACTTACCCTTTCTTTATTTCCAAAACCCAGTGGCTGAAGCACCGAACAGGTGAATGTACAAGGAAAGACGTAGGGTTAGGCTGCAGGGAGGGGAGTCTTAGGGTTAAGCTGCGGGGAGAAGAGTCTTAGGGTTAGACTGCGGGGAGGGGAGTCTTAGGGTTAGGCTGTGGGGAGGGGAGTCTTAGGGTTAGGCTGCGGGGTGGGGAGAGTTCGGGT
>WWET01001190.1:180176-193431 GCA_011038615.1 Limnodynastes dumerilii
CCCAAAAAAAAGTGGGCTGTGAGTTTACACACTCCTGATTATTTCCCTAATACCTCAATTAGATCTTTACGACCTTAGCACAACTTATCTCCCTATCTAGTGCCTGTGTTTTACAACTCTGCTATCACTAAATCTGCTTGACGTTTATTGCACTCCTGGAACACATTTGTACCTCAGACCAATCTGTTTTCCCTCAACTCTGACCAGAAAAGAAAAAAAATTTGGGAGAGAACGGGCCTTACTACAGGCCTCTTGGAAGCATAGCGGATACAGTCTACGTATAATGCAGTGTACTATCTTCTCTGTATTCCTCCTGCAGTCAGTGGCCCAGATTCACAGTGATGTAGTTTTCGTCTTACGTTCGTTGTTTTAAGAATTGAGCTGCTACGCATGCGTCGTAGCTTATTTCCGCTATCTACGTACCATTTCTGTACGTAGATTGCGTAAGCGCGGTCTAAAGAAAAACGTACGTAAGACGAAAAACTACGTAACTGTGAGTCCGGACCAGTGTTCTCAAGCACTAAAATAAAAAAAATAAAAAAAAAGTTAATTATGGAATAATAACAAATGTGATTTGGCTCCCTACTAGCCTGTGCAGGAGGAAACTAGGCTCTGGGATTCCACCCCAAGTGTGGCTCTATGTCTGCATCTAATAATGCAAAGCTCTCTGAGAGCCAGATTGGATGGAGGCCACGTTATAAATTCATGTTATATTTAGAACATTCTATGCAGCTGTGGTCCTGCCGTTACCTAATGAGACAAAAAGAGTCCTTTAATATCCCATCTTTCTTTATTAAAGAAATGATTTCATGGCCTGTAATGCCCTGAGGCGGCATTCCACTTGTGTGGAGAGGGCATGTGAGCAGCCCTACAATTATTTCAAGTTCATAACATTCAGTGCCTCATTAAAAAAGGGAAACCTAGCCGAGATTTTTGTGTTAAGGGAAGCATTAAATCTTCACAGTGTTTTCACTGCTGAAAGCCTACCTACAAATTACACAAGTGAAGCTTTTGATTCCAGTACACAAGGATATTAAGCCTGGCCAGAGTCCCTGAACAGCATGGTAACGTGCATTATTACAGGGTGGAAGGATAACGCATGCAAAAAAAAAAAAAGTGCATTGTATGTTACTGGTAGACTTTAAGTCATATATCTAAATAACATGAACGGCCATGCATAGGGTTAAAGCATGGCATTCAGGACTGAAGAAAATGAAATCAATGAATAAACACAGGTGATGAAAAGTCACAAAGCTGAGATTGCCACCAAACACATGATTAATCAGGGTGATCAGACGCTTATGTCCTGACTGGTCAGATTATTACACGGTGCATGGCAAGGACCTAAACACAGACAGAACAATCTAAAAACACTTGACTCGATAATTGGTGTTCAAACCACTGCTGTGTCGGGTGGGAAATGGGACACGATAGCTATAAGGACAATAGCTATGCTGAGGACACTAAGTGCAGGTTTAACATGTCAACCCTAGGCTGGCCATACACTAGAGCGATTATCAACTTGATCATCCAAATATTTATTTATTAACAGGTTTTTATATAGCGCCAGCAGATTACGCAGCGCTTTACAATTTTAACAATTCGTATAAACAAGACTGGGTAATAACAGACAGATTGGGTGGGTAAGAGGGCTCTGCTCACAAGCTTACACTCTATAGGACAGTGGGTTTGATACGTAAGGGCAAGTGCTGTATATCACACAATGGAACCAGCCAGGATGTATGGTAAAAAGAGCTCAGTGCTCTGTATGATCAATCACACAGCAGTGTTAGTAACAGAGATGAGGGAATTTTAGAATAGAGAAAGAGAGTGTGCGGGTTTGTGTTAATAATGTGGAAAAAAAATGGAAACATTTGTTGTTAATATGGCACATAAAGCTTAGGAAGATTGAGGAATTTGATAAGCTTGTCAGAAATGATTGTTTTTCCTCCCCCTAGGATTTCCTCCCTGCCCTCCATCACAATAACCATCTGTCTCCTCATCCCCCCAAGTTCGCTGCCTAGGTGTCATCCTTGACTCCTCACTTTCCTTTATACCACACATCTGTGCCCTCTCTCATTCTTGTCGTTTCCACCTATGCAACATTGCACGCATCCGTCCCTTCCTTACCAATGAAGCTACTAAAACCTTCATCCATTCTTTAGTCATATCACGCCTCGACTACTGTAACCTCCTTCTCATGGGTCTCCCGCTCACCCGTCTTGCCCCCCTTCAATCTATACTCAATGCTGCTTCCAGGCTCATCTTCCCCTCACGCCGCTCTACTTTATGTCAAACCTTTATGTCATTTGTGTCAAACCCTCCACTGGCTTCCTGTCCGCTTCAGACCTCTCTTTAAACTCCTTACCCTCACCTTTAAGGCCATCTCCTCATCCACTGCTCCCTACCTCTCTTCCCTCATCAACATGCACACCCATTCTCATCTTCCCTCATCAACATACACGCCCTCTCCGTCCAGCTAACCAGCGCTGTGTGACCTCTTTACTGATCACCACATCTCACACCCGTATCCAGGACTTCTCCCGTGCTGCACCTCTGCACTGGAATGACCTTCCTTCTTCAGTCAGACTCTCCCCCACATTGCAGGTCTGCAAGCGTTCACTCAAAACGCACCTGTTCAGGCTAGCCTACCCATCCTCCACTTAACATCCACACTGCATCCTTTATCTATCCCTTCTCTTCCTTCCCACTAACCTCCACTCACACCAGCACTCCACTTCCTTCCCTATCCTTATGTCTTCTGCAAGTTCTTCCCTCCCACATAGTGTGTTAGCTCGCACGAACAGGGCCCTCCATCCTAGTGTTGTTCCTTCCTCCACCACTCCCTCCTCACTTTGTACCCTCTTGTCCCCCTCTGCTACCCTTTTACCCAATCCCCACCTGGTGGCTCCCTCTCAACCTCTCACTGCGTCCAATCCTGATCTTCCAAGCTTGACACCATGCATTTTGCCTTGCGCTCTGTGCTTGCTTCACTTTATTGTTTTTCTGTGATATTTTTATAGTCATATTGTATTTAATATATGTATTTAATATAATATGCTGTTCATCCCTACCCTGTATGTCTGTACTGTATTTTTTTGTATTTTGTATGGCGCTGCGGACACTTTGTGGCGTCTTATAAATAAACGATAATAATAATGATAATAATAATAATAAAGAGATGAGTTTTAAGGGGGCGCTTGAAAGTTTGTAGAGAAGAGGATAGTCTTAATGAGCGAGGAAGGTTGTTCCAGAGAGTGGGTGCAGACTGGGAAAAGTCCTGTAACCAGGAATCAGAGCATTTATGAAGTGCAGAAAAGAGTTGTAAATCTTGTGATGATCTGAGAGAACGCTGGGATATATCTTGAGAGAAGTGAGGATATGTATACAGGTGCAGTGTTGTTTATGGCTTTATAGGTTAGCAAGAGAATTTTGTATTGAAAATCAGTCTTGTTGGTGCATGCAATATAGACTGTAGAGGGGTAATTTTATATTGTGGGAGTCCTATAAGGTCAAAAATCACTGTAGTGTATGGTCAGGGTGGATTTTTGAAACGCCCAATAATCCTAAAAAAACCGCTCTGGTACAATTAATTGATGGTCTTATATTTAAATTTGTGTTAGGAGCAAGCTCTCGATATCGTGTAGTGTATGGTCAATTATAATTATTAGGTTTGCTGTCACAGCAGTGCAGTGCTGTCACAGTAGACCCACATAGGGAGCGAGCACACAGTGTCTGCTGTATCATCTCTCCCACTGTGAGGCTACTATCACAGCTATGTGCAGCCTGTTAGTGTGAGAGATTCTGCACAGTGCTGCAGAACCTCTCATTTTTGCAGCCAGCTAACAGGTACTGGATACAGCGCAGCATGCTTAGAAGGCTTAACATGCTGACGCTGATATTACTACAAGGCTCAGCAATGCTGAGCCTTGTAGTTCTATCAGAGCAGCCATGCTAAGCATTTCAGTATTTTTCTTTTTTTAAACATAAATCAAAGGCGATTTTTCCAGGGAAAATCTCTGTGCTATTCTATAGAAAAAAGCACAGCGATTTACCCCTTAAAAAATCTATGAAACTCGACGGGAATTTAAAACTGCAGCTAAAAATCAACGGTTATTAAATACCGTGATTTGAACAAAAAAATCACGGCGAGAACGATCGAATTGAAATCTTGAGAAAATATGGACTTTTATTACAGTCAATCTTAGTGTGTCTATATCAATGTTGATCGTATGACCATATAAGCAGCGATAGCAACCATGTTTACCAATCCTTATAGGATGAGTGCTGGCCACACACTGTTTGGCCAATCAGCTGATTATAGTGTATGGCATGGACCAATTTACTGGTATCATTCAGTCTGCTAGAACAATGGGACCACTGCTGGCAAGATCATAGGGTGATAGCCACCATTATCTGGCAAGGTGTGGACACTGCACAATGCCCCCAACTAATGGACAATATGTTGGGAGCTGGAGACATTGGGGCTGATTCAGAGATGCGATTGCGAAAAGATCGCAAATATACGCATCTAATGTTAAGATCTTAGCAGGTTCCAGCCCACTGCATAAAGAGTCACTCCCCTTGCAAACAGCGGTGGATCTTAAACTTAGACCACCATTGACTAGCCCTAACTCTGCGCTGTCATTTGGGATCTTAATTGACGTGGTAGCGTTCATTTAAGATCCTAAGTGTCAGCCCGCGCCCACTTTCCCTCATTTCCCTGCCTCCCCCCGCCCATTTCCATGCAAATCCTTAAGATTTTAAAGATTCGCAGCACTTAAGATCCTAAGTGCTTGCGTGCGATTCAAACTTACGCTCTTAGCGAATTTACGCTCCTAACCGCTACGTAGACGGCGTTGCACTATTACTACGCATGCGCAGTAATGCAAATTTTCTAAGATCTTAAATATACGCTCCTAAGTGCCGTGGAAATCGTATCTCTGAATCAGGCCCATTGTATGGAGTAAGACCATTTACAATATGTACCTGTCCCCCGCTCATAGTGGAGGCAGTTATGTTGTGGGCTCAGCTATTATTTGGGAGACTGTGGACTATCATTTCAGTAGAATCACTTAATAAAAGACATTTTCTAGGAATGAGTGCCCTAAACACGCAGTACATCAATGCTGCAAATGGTTTCTAGTCATTTCATATTTGCATTCCTGGCATAACAAAGAATAAGGTTTTGTTAAAACTGCCTCTATTTTGTCTAGGTGATAGGTATACTTTAATCAGTTTATGTCCACTCTGTTTTTAGGGCATGTGACTTTTTCACTTATAATTTTATTTACACTATATATAATTGCCAGCCACACAATGCTGGGTAAAGTGCTGTCATTAACAGTCTGGGACTAAAGAAACCATTAGTTATTGAGGCCCCGATTCAGAGGCTAAAAATAAGAACTTAAAGTTACACCTGGGCTAAACCATGTTGATTTCAGGGGAGTCAAATTTCATTTGTTGCAACAGTATTATAGTTAAAAGGTGATGTTTCCCAGCTCAAGTCTAATTAGCAGTTTAAAAGTGAAGCTGATCAGGTATCTGTGTGCAAGAAGTAAAAGCAAAGCATTCTCCCTGCAGGCATAGAATAAAATTAACTTGACTCCCCCTGAAATCAACATGGTTTTGCCCAGGTGTAACTTTAAGTTCTTATTTTCAGCCTCTGAATCAGGCCCTGAGTGTCTGATCTGTTTTACACAGCTTGTAACAGAACTCTGTGCAGAATACAGGACTTCTAAAACCTGCTCAGATACTCAGATATATTTAGCACCAATGTGAGTCCCCACTGCGAAGTAGGGACAGACGAAAGCTGTTTTTCGACTGTACCTATTTCGAATGCGAGCCCTCTCCAAATTTCTTGTGTTAGGCTACATGCGGGGAGACTTAGGGTTAGACTGCGGAAAACAATTAGGGTTAGGCTGTGTGTGTGTGTGTGTGTGTGTGGGGGGGGTTAGGGCTGGGGGAAGCTCACCTTTCGGAGCACCGTGTTCGAACGGTCCTTTCGAAATAGAGATGTTCGCTACGGGGAGCCACACTCATACAGCACATATCAGAAATGCTAAAATGTGTCTTGATTTGAAACTACCATCTAGCACTTGTCATTAAGGCTTCAAAGAAAATAAGCTAGTAACATAGCTTAAAATAAATATAAAAAAGGAATAAAAATGTAACACAAAATAAAAAAAGTACCTAAACTTCCTCAAGATAAATAATGTGCAGTCACCTCAATAATATAATAAATCACACAAATATCTCTCACCATTCATTCCGCATCTTGCACTATGTGCTCAGAAGATGGGAAACTTTATAAACATGCCAATATTTTTTTTTTAATAAGAAGCTCATGATGCCAAAACAAAGAGACTGACCAGCAACTTATTTAAGGGAAGCATCACCAGCCTTTGATCTAAAAGCTTGCACAAGTGAATCCATCTGTTGTGCCCAATCTCAGACTGATAAACAGGAAGATTATACTAAGCTAAATAGTACACTTCAGACTAAAGGAATTCAGATGTTTCAGAACCATGATAGTATTACCTCAGTAATGAAAAGAGGACAAAGTTGACATATTTGCAATAAGATCAGAGTTCCAGATGTATGAGAAGAATGATGTGAATGGAGGCCTGGAGAAGTGTAGTGGTTAAACTGATGCGGCAAGGTGTTAGACCTGCTTGCTCAGTGTATGGAGTACCTGCAGCAAAACCCTAGGAGACACTTAAAACTATACCATTTATTGGTTAGATAAGTGATCACCAAAACACTAGTTCACACTATCGCAGGGAGCTGTATACTGCACTAATAATAAAGCAGTGTCCTTAAATACAAAAATGATGGGGTTCCGCTATACATGCGAGCCCTCTTATGTCTTCTGTAAGTTCTTCCCTCCCACATAGTGTGTTAGCTTACATGAGCAGGGCCCTCCATCCTAGTGTTGTTCTCCTCCACCACTCCCCCCTCACTTCGTACCCTTTTGTCCCCCTCTGCTACCCTTTTATCCCATCCCCACCTGGTGGCTCCCTCTCAACCACTCACTGCGCTCTATCCCCTGCTCCCTGATCTTCCAAGCTTGACACCTCGCATTTTGCCTTGCGTTCTGTGCTTGCTTCACCTTATTGTATTTCTGTGATATTTTTATTTTCATATTGTATTTAATATATACTATGCTGTCCATCCCTACCCCGTATGTCTGCACTGTATTTTGTTGTATTTTGTACGTCGCTGCGGACACCTTGTGGCGCCTTATAAATAAACGATAATAATAATGCCCCGTTGGACTCACCAAAGCCTCACCATAGAATATTTGGTAGACAAATAGCAAGCGCTGCAATTGTATTGACAATGCTGATAGGACAACATTGTCAGCTGGGTCTTGGAATATTGTTCTACTTGCAATCTAATTTAAGTGGAGGTTTTCTTTAATACAAATTAACATTTTCCAGTTTTATTTTCCATCTTTAATTTACTAGAAAAAATTATTTATGTCAAACCATTTGAAGAACCATTTTCTACTTCCAAAATATAAATAAATAAGTAAAAAGAAGAAAGAATTGCAGTATAATCCAGCATTATAAACTGACCCGATACTACCAACTAAAAACACAAAAAGCACTAAAACAAACTGACAAACAACAGAATGTTTTATTAGTTTACAAACATAGGTGAGGTCAAAAAAATCTAAGAAAAAAAAATTCTGTGTGAAAAGAGTTATTTTATGGAGCATAATGAATAAATATTTTCAGTACAATATATTGGTAAATAGGAGATAATAATTTAATGCCCAGTCTACCGCTGATGTTATCACATAAAATTATAATTAAAAATGAAATCAAGGTGGGTTCGTTATGACCTTATTGGCAGGAAGACCATAATGAGACTGTGTGTGTGTATAGTAAACACTTTACACCTTATTAAAATCTTTTCCCTGTCCCAGCATTTAAAAAAACGGAATAACACAACTGGGGGTGTATTCAAAAAAACAATATGCAGCTGGTAGACAGTAAAGGTCCATACACACTACAGTTTTTTTTAAACGATAATCCTTAAAATCACCCGATAAAGGAGTGTTTTGATCGATACCCTGCATGTGTGTACATGCCCGATCGTTGCAAACTACACAAAATCATCTGATCGCATCTTTTAAAAAGTTTAGTTTTAACGATCAAGCCATTCAATAATGAAGGCTCACCCGAAAATCGTGTGTAGTGTGTATGTAGGCTGATTGGCGATTAAAATGTTCTATAATGTCGTCCATCGTTTAAAAACATGTCATGTGTATGGGGCTTTAAGCAGTGCACACACTTGTCCAATCTTCTTTTCGGACCAACTCACGACCATACTGTTCCACAATCCTACAGCAGACCAAGGTGGTCACAGATACTATGATACACACTTGTACAATTTTACAGCGCACCTCTGACCTGCATCTACTGAGAGGAACATGTCACTGTACACACTCCTCCAATCTTTCACAGACTGCCGCACACACACACACACACACACGCACGCACACATAAACACGTCATGCTGCATGATCAGAATCAGGAGAACAATTAGACAAAACATTTGATGGAGTGTACACACTTGTAAATTGGTCGGGCCAACGTTAATCAACGTCTGGCCAACAGAACACTCAGAGGTCGGATTGGATGCACATTGGATAAGTGTGTACCCAAGCTTAAGCTTTTGACACAAATATGAAGCACTGCTGAAAATGTTAGGTCACACCTCAATGCAATGTCTCTGACATGATCTGCGGCAACTGGAATCCATGAATGTTGTATGATAACATAATGATATTATTGAAGTACATGTTACCTTGCTGAACTGACCAACCACATGTTTCAGTATGTTGGGTGGTGCGTCGTGCAGTAACGGCTCCAAGGCTGGCAGATGGGTACATTTCTGCAGGATGTTTTTCAGAGCTTTCTTTGCCTGGAGAGTACAACAAAATGACCATTAGGAGGCTTCTGGCTGAAACAATGACAAGGATTTTCAGGCATTCTGGTCTTACATTCCAGGAATTCACTCTGTCAGATCATGCTTGTTGTCTGCTCCCTAATGCTCCTGTCTACTATAAAGGTTGTTGCGTGAAGCCTAATAATATATTTATCACAGATCGCTTGTGAGGACAAATGGGCAGTGCATTCTACAGTCTCCTCTACCTTACATGTTATTATCAAGAGAGGCAAAGGCAATCGGTTTCCAGCCAGTTGGGAATCTTTGGTGAGCGATAGCTGTTACGTGTTGCTTTAGTTTTATATTATGTCAGTTTTAACTTTGTCCATGATTTCTATTTTGCATATATCAAGTGAGTTGTGTATGGAACTCTGCTCAGCACAATCAGAGCTTACATAACACAATTAACACAAGGGAGAGCGCTGGTTCTCTATCATTTTTGCTCTTGGTTGCAATAAAAACAGTTTAAAATAAAAAAATATATATATTATTATTATTATTCATAATAATAATAATAATAATAATAATATTCTCTCTGTGGAAGTTGAAGGATTTTCTTTGGAAGTTGTAAGAAAGTGAAGTGAATAGTTTTATGCCTGGTCTCCACCCACTAAAGAGACTTTTAGTTGACCAACTTCTACCCTGTACAACCTTTAAGTCTAGAATCTATCAAGAATCTACCACCTCTTTTTTGGTCAATGTGCAACTTTCTTTATCAGTAATTATCCTTATATTTATTTATTTATTTGCTTACTTAGATTTTAGATTTCGGAGGGATTATAAATGGTTTTAGAATAGACTTTATATCCCATAATGCTTCCCAGACCTCACCATATTGTTTGCTCCATTGTGCACTTTGGCCGCATCCAAAAGGACATGGTAATGGATGTGAAGATGGTGTGACCACACCCCTGAGGTTCCTCTGTTTAAAATTGCCATGAGCACTGCCGTCATCTATCTATTTCTGTTCTTTATTTCTATACCGTTTCTACTCTAACTGGGATAAGGTTAACCTGACCAGGACAGAGAGACAGAACCCTAAAAAGTTATTGTGTTGCTAGACAAGAGGGTTACATAATAGAAGGATGTAGGTACTTTGTTAATGTAAATGTCTAGTTAAATAATACTGATACTTAACCACAAACTGGCACATAAAGTTGGTAAGTAGCCAATATTAGAAAAAAAAATGTAATCAGAACAAAAATAAGGTCAATATTGTCCCTGCTATAATTTAATGGTTTTGTGAGACGTCAGTGAGGAGTAGATACATTACTTATATACTACTGAAGTATATTTTGATTACATTTCCATGTAATGAAAATGAAGATAATTTACAGACAGGAAAAAATTCACCATGTATTTGCCTTGACAAATCCATATAATGATTCTTTGAACTGTTGTAATAAAAAAACTGAATGGAAAGAGTAAAGTAATTCTGAAAATAAGGTGGTGTTATTAGAGGTGCCATACAGTATACAGAGTGTCTTTATTACACTGGAAGAAATACACCTGGGAAAGTGTTTTTCACATGAAACAAGTCTGGTAGGTGCTGAAGCTGTATTGAAAGCATTGTAGAACACAGACATTTAGCAGGCAATAAATGGGTCTCCAATCTCCGAAATTCAGCATCCCCCCTAACACCCATCATTCTGACAAGCTCCTTCCATGCAATTAAGTGTACTCACACACAACACCAAAACCTAACTGCCACATTTAATAAGAGTAAAATGGAAATTTATTTTATTTACAGGTTTTATAAAGCAGCAGTATATCAGGTAGTATCCTACCGTATACCATTTTAACAAACATTAGAAAACAAGACTTGTTAATAGCATACAGACTGGTTGTAGTTTGTTTGTTAATAAAAATATTCTGTAACTCAATATACAGACTCCAGTTTAAACAATGATCTTCACTGTAACTGTTATAATCTGTGGAGTTTGTTTGCTATGTACACAGCTCTGCTGATGTGTGAGACTAGTTAAATGCCACCCTATGGTAAAATTACTATAAAAAATACATAATGAATGCATAATGTATCAAGAGAATATCTCCCCTACAAGGGAGAAGAATATTTGTGGAAATCTTCAGTAACCAATCAGAGATTAACTCTCACTTTAAACGTTGTGAACATGTTTATGGCTGCTAATTATGATTGGTCTATTTGACAAAATTCAGCCACCACAGCCCAAGGTCAAACACTATGCAGGGCACCCCAGGACAACAAAGTGGACTTTGGAAACATATTACCTTAGCAATACAGCGGAATGTGATTGGATATACAGCTCACACAAACCCCTCCAAAAAAAATTAAGGGTTACAAAATAGATTTCTGTAATGCATAAACTAAGTTGATGTTAGCTCATGATTTTGGCATATCTTAGCAGCCAGGAACGCAACGTCCTCATTGGCCAGTACATTAGGTGTGCACTCAGCACACTGGCCTAGGCTGTCATTTAGCAGTGGAGGCCTGTACTGTCGCACACCTGACCAGGCTGCCTTCTGATACCCATCAGTGCAGTTCACTCACATCCAGTTATAGCGCTGTGTTTAGGCACCTCCGTATTGTGCTCATTTATCTTGCCATGTGTGATTTGTGTTACCTTGTCTTGCTGAATGTACTCCCCTATATCCAATCTCACCTTGCCTTCTTACTCGATCTCCTGTTTGTTTGTTGTTATCCTATGTCTGCTCCCATTCTCCTTACTCTCCTGGGGCCTGACCCAGAGCTAAGCTCTGGATCGTTATTACGCCGGGTGTAAGCTGGTAAGACGATCTGCGCATGCGCCCGGCAGATGTTTTAGTATGTAAATAGGTTTTACTTTAATTGTCGATAGTTCGTCCTGCATCGTAGTTACGTGTGAAGGGGCAGGGATCACTGTAACTACGATGCAGTTACGGAAGGTAGGCGGGGGGAGGCAGGATAATTAGTGGGCAGGGTTTTCACATTTACGATCTGGTCCCGGCATAACTACACTCGGTTACGCCGGCTGAAGTTAGGGTAGCCTTCATCCGGTGTAACCGTGTGTAAATACGCAAGGACAGGGGGAGTGTCAGGAGGGGTACATCAGAGCTATGTACGGCCAGCGGCACAGTGTAGCTCTGGATCAGGCCCCTGGCGCCCTGCTGTTGTCTCTCCTGAGTGATTGTGTCCCCTCAGTTAGACTGTGGCACCTTCCACTACTGTTTCCTCGCTGAACTCCCTAGATACAGGTGTCACCCTCCTTGCCCCCTTGTGTTGTACTCTTCTTTTTTTCCCTTATCCTGGTGTTTTCTGGGTTCCGTTCCTGTTGGGTTTTCTCCTATCATTCTGGTCCTGGGTTCTCTGGCACCAGTTCTGTTTTGCTCGGCTTGATCTGTTTAGTACCAGCTTCAGGTGAAGGTCATAGCCTGCTGATTAGGTCTAGGTGTCTCTTCCACTGGGGTGTTGTGTCACATGCTGTGCCTGGGTGGTTTTGTTCTGTGTGTGTTGGGTTCATCTGTCTGGTGGTTAGTAGTTCAGGGCTTGCGTTCCATCTCCAGTGAAAGGGCCATCAAGGACCACGCCCTGCCATAGATTTGTAGCCAAGTCTGTTCTCACCATCAGGGACTCCGGTGAACATCGGATTTATAGTTAGACTTTTGTAACAGTTGAGAAAAATACTACCTTTTTTTTATAGATGTAACAGAGTCAAAGCTTCAAATGCAGAAGCCCGCTGTATCCTGAGTCCCGTGCGGATACACACACAATCTGCGCACCCCACCTTCAATTTCCAGCTGTCCTCACTGGACAGCTCGAAGTCTGGATAGGGACTGTACTATTTAAATACCCCCCCCCCACACACACACACCTAGCATACAAGCTGCTTGCATTCCACCCCGCTGTCCGAAACACTTCCAGTATGGAAGTCTGGATCAAGAGGTTCTGAACCTGTACTAGAAGTGCAATGTGTACATGCATCCGCACACAACATGCAGCCTATTTCTGCTGCTTACAAAATATGGGCAAAAGGGTTAAGTGATGTGAGCATCGTAGCATATTTGAGAGGGGATCCAGTGTGCACACAGGGGTGTTAATGTCTTTGCTGACCATTGGCCAGCAGGTTGGAGCAGTTCCTGCTTAGGGATCAGACACTGCTCCAACAAACATAAAAGTGAAACGAATGTAACCGTTTCATGGTTAGGGGAAAGAAAAAAAATCTTTTAAAATGTTTGTATTAAAAAACGTTAGATATCCACTTTCAAATGCTTTCTTAATCATAGTAAATAAATCCCAGCTGCTTACTTGGTAGAAGCCTGCAAGCAGTTGCCAAGTGGA
>WWET01001190.1:202746-244501 GCA_011038615.1 Limnodynastes dumerilii
TTTAAACTGTTCTACTGTATTGGCCTCAACCACCTCAGATGGGAGGTTATTCCACTTATCTATCACCCTTTCAGTGAAGTAATTTTTCCGCACATTTCCTCTGAATCTACCACCCTCCAGTTTATATTCATGCCCTTGTGTTCTATTACACCTCTTCTTTTGAAAAATGCTACCCTCCTTTAGCCAGTCACAACCCTTGATGTATTTGAAAGCTGCTATCATGTCCACCCTCTCCCTTCTCTGCTCCAAGCTATACATGTTTAGTTCCTCTAACCTTTCTTGGTATGAATTGTTACATAAGCCATGGACCATAGGTTGCACTTCTTTGCACAGTCTCTAATGTATGTATGTCTTTCTGGAGATATGGCCTTGGCTAAACCATGCTTATTGTAGGGGGAGTCAAGTAAATTGTATTCTTTGCATGCAGGGATATATCTTTGAATTGCTTACTGCACACAGATACTGACCAGCTTTACTATCACACTGTTATTTAGACTTGGGATAGGAAACATCACCTCTCAACTCTAATACTGTTTGCAACAGATGAACTATGACTCCCCCTGCAATCACCATGGTTTAGCCCAGGAGTAACTATGTTCAAGCACTTAACTAGTTCTGGATCCAGCCCGAAGAAACAAAATGAATGCTTAGAAGCAGAGATACAAGGGCAATAAAAATATAAATTAAAAAAAACACAAAAATAAACAAAAACAACATGCTACTCTACTTAAATATATAATGTTGAACCCTGGAAGCTAGTTAATTTTAAGATTTATAATAAAAAAAATACCAGTCATTAAAACTACAGTAATATAAAATAAAGCAAAGCAATATAATTTAAGAATTTAAATTATATTCATTTTACCTAATACTAATAATATTTGATTTCATGTTTAAAAAGTTATTCTACCCAATAATAGATCAAGAGAATATTTAGAAATATGCTAAGTACCCTATTATAGGGCTCAAGTAGTTTTACTACTCTGCTAGTAAATTTGCTTGACTTTTGGTGTAACATGATTGATAAGAACCGTAAACATAGTATTATATATAATATTATATACTTGTGAAACAAGGAACTTTTAAGTGATGTACCTGAAATATTAGCACATATACAACAAAAACCACTAAAACTGCACAAAAAAAAAGTGTCACAGAAAATCTGTTGGGAAATTGGGAAAAATGAATATACACTTGAAAGTGGAACATTTCCAACAAGAATTGGTATTGTCAATCCCTTAATGAATCATTGAAGAGTATACTAGTATTGTATAGTGTATACAGTGCATACTAGTAAAAAGCAGCCATACATAGTTATAAAACACCAAATTGAACTTTAACAATGTCAAAGACTGGAATGCCCTCTCCAGGGTTATATCTACAGGCTTGTGAGAGGATTGACCGAGGGAACTAGTCAGTGACTATTTAGGGTTTATTTGGTTACAGCTAAGGAATAGGGGGCACCTGATATTCTTCTTGTCCCAGTTGCTAAACTATCTAGACCCTGTGACTGTCATTATAACTAATAACATGTTCCATGAGCTGGGTGTGCAGGACAAAATCTGTATTAGTGGCTGTTATGCTAGGCCATAGAATGATATGCATGGTTAAGTATATCTGCTTGTGGACATCTGATCTTAAATGATGAACACAAATGATGTGATGAGAGTAAATGGATAAGGGTTCTCACCTTATCCCAGGATTAAGTGTATGGCTCCTGGTGACATGTTAGAGCAGGTGTCACTGTTTATAGCCATATACATATGTATTCTGTAATGTTTTTAGGCCCCAATGATATGTCATCCAAACTATAAGTGTATCTGACATCTTATATCTGCTACATAAGAGATCATATACACGATGAGGTACAGAAAACATTAACTTGTGGGGGCCCCCCCTTCCACAATGATTATATTGGTCTAATAAGCTCAAAGCGTTAATTATTCTAATTCCTTCAAACAATATGAACATAACAATTACAAAGTTTAATCTAACAAATACTTTAAATAGTACTTTAAGCAAAGCAAAAGCAAACTTAAAATGCAAATTAAACTTTTTACAAATCACAGTATGCAAAAAAAAACAACACAATAATTATATTAGTCTTGGCTTGTTTTAAGCCATAGAAAACAGTCTTGTAGCATATAGTGCAAAATCTTTTAATTAATGTAAGCCATAAAATAATATTTTGATTGATTCTATTTTTCTTACAATTATTGTGGATCGCTCTAGTGTGTCGTGCAGATGGATTTCTGAAACCTCCGATTATTGTCCAAGAATGTCTCTGGGATGATAATGGCACCATTAAGAATTCCTGATAATTATTGTCCCCAGGGGACGATATCATGTAGTGTGTGGGTAAGTCTGTTTATCGTGCCCTGTAACTCCGTCCCTGACTGGAGTTTCCCCGCCTGTCTGACTCTTTAATTGCCGACAAGTACAGCAATAATACAGTAATAAAAGCACTGCATTCTGCAAAAGATGCAGGGCTTCCTTATTATATTACCGCTGTACTTGCCAGTAATTAGAGTCAGACAGACGGGTAAACTCCAGCCAGGAGGTGCCACACATTGTCCGGAGTTTCTCCGTCAGCCAGCTAATTAGAAAGATGCATGGGCCTCCTGCCATGATTGACAGAAGGCCTGTGAAGCCAATCAGTACAGAGACTGACGGAAAGTCTGTGCAGCCAATCAGCTGCAAGTAAATTCTGTCAATCTCAGCAGCACCTCCCTCTTTAGTTAAGATTATTGTTCCTAGCAAGAAGAGTGTGTGGCGCCGATATTGGGCTCTTTTCCTTGGGGAAAATCTGCCCAATTATCGGAACCTCCTTCTGTGATAATTGCTCTAGTGTGTGGCCAGCTGTACTCTGTTCTTTAACTTCAGTTGGAAATAGTTACAAGCATTTTGTCAAAATAATCTGGAAACTTCAAAATTCTTGCTTAGAAATGGTATACGAGGTATATCTATTAAATAACGAGAAATGCTTGTCCCCTTCAATAGACTCCCCATTTGCACTAATACATCGCTGTAGTCTTGTTTTCCGCTGGTCGACGGCATGGAGCAAATCAATTTCTGTCAGCTTTTTCAACATATCTGCCGTTTTCTTAAACTGACTCAAAATGTGTCTCTATAAAAGTCACAAGGTGCTATATCAGGTGAATATGGAGGATGTTCAAGTGTAGTAATGTGATTGTTGGTCACAAAGTGCTGTGTGAGCAACGCATTGTCCTGGTGAGGAATGAAACCATTTTTCCACAGTTGCAGCCGTTTCTTTCTGACTCTCTCTCTCAGCTTTTTCAAAACTTCCTTATAATAATGCTGGTAACTGTTATAATAATGCTGGTCTGTGTGGAGTTTGTATGTCCCGTGTCTGTGTGGAGTTTGTATGTCCCGTGTCTGTGTGGAGTTTGTATGTCCCGTGTCTGTGTGGAGTTTGTATGTCCCGTGTCTGTGTGGAGTTTGTATGTCCCGTGTCTGTGTGGAGTTTGTATGTCCCGTGTCTGTGTGGAGTTTGTATGTCCCGTGTCTGTGTGGAGTTTGTATGTCCCGTGTCTGTGTGGAGTTTGTATGTCCCGTGTCTGTGTGGAGTTTGTATGTCCCGTGTCTGTGTGGAGTTTGTATGTCCCGTGTCTGTGTGGAGTTTGTATGTCCCGTGTCTGTGTGGAGTTTGTATGTCCCGTGTCTGTGTGGAGTTTGTATGTCCCGTGTCTGTGTGGAGTTTGTATGTCCCGTGTCTGTGTGGAGTTTGTATGTCCCGTGTCTGTGTGGAGTTTGTATGTCCCGTGTCTGTGTGGAGTTTGTATGTCCCGTGTCTGTGTGGAGTTTGTATGTCCCGTGTCTGTGTGGAGTTTGTATGTCCCGTGTCTGTGTGGAGTTTGTATGTCCCGTGTCTGTGTGGAGTTTGTATGTCCCGTGTCTGTGTGGAGTTTGTATGTCCCGTGTCTGTGTGGAGTTTGTATGTCCCGTGTCTGTGTGGAGTTTGTATGTCCCGTGTCTGTGTGGAGTTTGTATGTCCCGTGTCTGTGTGGAGTTTGTATGTCCCGTGTCTGTGTGGAGTTTGTATGTCCCGTGTCTGTGTGGAGTTTGTATGTCCCGTGTCTGTGTGGAGTTTGTATGTCCCGTGTCTGTGTGGAGTTTGTATGTCCCGTGTCTGTGTGGAGTTTGTATGTCCCGTGTCTGTGTGGAGTTTGTATGTCCCGTGTCTGTGTGGAGTTTGTATGTCCCGTGTCTGTGTGGAGTTTGTATGTCCCGTGTCTGTGTGGAGTTTGTATGTCCCGTGTCTGTGTGGAGTTTGTATGTCCCGTGTCTGTGTGGAGTTTGTATGTCCCGTGTCTGTGTGGAGTTTGTATGTCCCGTGTCTGTGTGGAGTTTGTATGTCCCGTGTCTGTGTGGAGTTTGTATGTCCCGTGTCTGTGTGGAGTTTGTATGTCCCGTGTCTGTGTGGAGTTTGTATGTCCCGTGTCTGTGTGGAGTTTGTATGTCCCGTGTCTGTGTGGAGTTTGTATGTCCCGTGTCTGTGTGGAGTTTGTATGTCCCGTGTCTGTGTGGAGTTTGTATGTCCCGTGTCTGTGTGGAGTTTGTATGTCCCGTGTCTGTGTGGAGTTTGTATGTCCCGTGTCTGTGTGGAGTTTGTATGTCCCGTGTCTGTGTGGAGTTTGTATGTCCCGTGTCTGTGTGGAGTTTGTATGTCCCGTGTCTGTGTGGAGTTTGTATGTCCCGTGTCTGTGTGGAGTTTGTATGTCCCGTGTCTGTGTGGAGTTTGTATGTCCCGTGTCTGTGTGGAGTTTGTATGTCCCGTGTCTGTGTGGAGTTTGTATGTCCCGTGTCTGTGTGGAGTTTGTATGTCCCGTGTCTGTGTGGAGTTTGTATGTCCCGTGTCTGTGTGGAGTTTGTATGTCCCGTGTCTGTGTGGAGTTTGTATGTCCCGTGTCTGTGTGGAGTTTGTATGTCCCGTGTCTGTGTGGAGTTTGTATGTCCCGTGTCTGTGTGGAGTTTGTATGTCCCGTGTCTGTGTGGAGTTTGTATGTCCCGTGTCTGTGTGGAGTTTGTATGTCCCGTGTCTGTGTGGAGTTTGTATGTCCCGTGTCTGTGTGGAGTTTGTATGTCCCGTGTCTGTGTGGAGTTTGTATGTCCCGTGTCTGTGTGGAGTTTGTATGTCCCGTGTCTGTGTGGAGTTTGTATGTCCCGTGTCTGTGTGGAGTTTGTATGTCCCGTGTCTGTGTGGAGTTTGTATGTCCCGTGTCTGTGTGGAGTTTGTATGTCCCGTGTCTGTGTGGAGTTTGTATGTCCCGTGTCTGTGTGGAGTTTGTATGTCCCGTGTCTGTGTGGAGTTTGTATGTCCCGTGTCTGTGTGGAGTTTGTATGTCCCGTGTCTGTGTGGAGTTTGTATGTCCCGTGTCTGTGTGGAGTTTGTATGTCCCGTGTCTGTGTGGAGTTTGTATGTCCCGTGTCTGTGTGGAGTTTGTATGTCCCGTGTCTGTGTGGAGTTTGTATGTCCCGTGTCTGTGTGGAGTTTGTATGTCCCGTGTCTGTGTGGAGTTTGTATGTCCCGTGTCTGTGTGGAGTTTGTATGTCCCGTGTCTGTGTGGAGTTTGTATGTCCCGTGTCTGTGTGGAGTTTGTATGTCCCGTGTCTGTGTGGAGTTTGTATGTCCCGTGTCTGTGTGGAGTTTGTATGTCCCGTGTCTGTGTGGAGTTTGTATGTCCCGTGTCTGTGTGGAGTTTGTATGTCCCGTGTCTGTGTGGAGTTTGTATGTCCCGTGTCTGTGTGGAGTTTGTATGTCCCGTGTCTGTGTGGAGTTTGTATGTCCCGTGTCTGTGTGGAGTTTGTATGTCCCGTGTCTGTGTGGAATTTGTATGTCCCGTGTCTGTGTGGAGTTTGTATGTCCCGTGTCTGTGTGGAATTTGTATGTCCTGTGTCTGTGTGAAGTTTGTATGTCCTGCGTCTGTGTGGCTTTTCTCCAGATACTCCGGTTTCCTCCCACACTATGAAAGCATGCTAGTAGATTCATTGGCTGCTGCATAAAAATTACCCATAGTCTGTGTTTATCTTTGTGTGTGTTAGGGAATTTAATCTGTAGGCTTTAACAGGGAAATTTAAAAACCTGCTAATAAATAAGGGTTTAGAATTTAAAAATAAGAGGAACTTCAATTAAAATTTAAGAGGCGATGTTCCCTAGCCCAAGCCAAAATACTGTAGTAAAGCTGGTCAGTATATGTGTGTATTCTCCCCGCATCAAAGTACCCCCTCCTGAAATGAACATGGTTTTTCCCATATGTCGCTTCCTATGCTATTGAAATATAGAACACAATATACTCCTTAATACAGCAGATGTAACACATAGTTTTGTTCTTCATGTAGATTTAACATGTTGGCTTTTTAGACGTTTGTTTATTATTAATATCAAGTTGGGAACAGGTACTTTTAAATGCTTCTGCACTGACATACATTTTCTATTCCTGCAGTGGGGACACTAAAACTGAGGGTCCTCAGACATTACTGCTTACTGTATGTCAGTTTATAATACTGTACTTGCAACACTGGCTTAGAAGTTTGCACACATAGGCCCATATTCACAGTACCGGACGTATAACATATACGTCTGGTGTTTAGCGATTTTTACTACTGCGCATGCGTAGTAATTTTTTAATGTCTTTCAGACCGCATTTTTCGCAATCTACGTAAGAAAAAGATTACGTTAAAAAATTACTACGCATGCGCAGTAGTAAAAATCTCTAAATACTGGACATATGTGTTATTAAAGGGCTGTATATATTATCTCAAATTAAATACATATTTTAAAAAAAGCTGTCAGTACTCTAAATTAAGTTGAAAAAAAAAATGTGGTTGAATTGTGAATATTGTTTTTGTAACTAAATAAGATAAATGCTATGAGAACTTTCCTATAGATTCCTATTTATGGCAAACAGTGAAACCGACATAAGAGGAAGATGTGACAACTGCATAGTAACTGGTTCACTGCAGCATTAATGCTTTATGCCATCATATGATACGTTATTAAATGGCATTTGGTGCAGAATTCCTGTGAAAAGCCTTAAAATAAATGTTCAAACGGAAAAAAAAAAGGTTTTAAAAAAAAATTGAGTTTTAAATTGCTTTGACATCTCTCAGATCCACATAACAGGCTGCATATTATATCAATTTGTGAACAGCAACGCATATAGAATACTAAGCAGAGAACTGTAGCTCAAATAATTAAGTTTAACAGTTCACTGTGGTCCACACAGAGCCAGTGTTGTTAAAGGAAACATGTGTTGCTTTATTTTTTCAGAATACCTGCATTACTTGATGTTTTAGAATTTGACAGCAGCTTAGCCGTAACCCTTAAGGGCAACAGGTCGCCTCACCACAACCCACAGAAGTCATGTGGAGACACATTACTGTGCTCATCAACAAAAGAAGAGGCTTAAACATGCCACACACTAATTCATCTGATGATGACTCACATATGTACTAAAGTATCATCTTAATTTCTTTTTTGCTCCCTTACGCCACCAATCTAGCTCTGAGTGTGGCTGCTAATCTAGGCTGAGCTTTCCATGAATGCTGGCATTTTGAATACAAACCTCGGGTGTGTGTCTTGCAATTTCACGGATCAGAGTGGCTGCGTTTTTCTTGACGTATTCGTCAGGGTCTTTCAGGCAGGTCAGGACGACGGGGAAGATTTCAGCTTCTACCACCATTTCGGCTAAATCCACTGAATGCTTTGCAATCTGACTTAGTGCAGAAAGCACTTGTCTCTGTTACATGAATAAAACATTACTTTATGCTGAAACAGGCAATATAGAATGCTTTCAGGTAACATATCTAGGTTCAAATTCTAACACTGCTAACTTAAGAGGAAGAACTTCACTTGTTTTTTTGGAACAGGGTTCCAATAATTTATTAGTTGCTATTGCATGCTTTTAGAGGTGAAAATCAGTAAAATAAGACTTGCATAAACTTCATAACGAGTCCCAAGAACAAAACGTATACTATACAGCAGATATAGGCAACTTGACTCCCATGATGCTTAGACTGGTATCTACTCATGTGCGTATTTTTAGTAACTTTTTTTTTACGCAAGCTACGTAGGATTTAGGCACGGAAATCCACTACGCATGGACTTTACATCCGTACACAGGGAGATACGTCGGCAAGGGCACGCCAGACCTCTGTACGTGGAAAGTTAAGTGAAAGTGGGTGGGAGGAGGCATTTAAATGGCCTAAAATGGGCGCAGTTAGGAAAGTACGCACGGACCTTAGCAACCTAAGCTCATATATACGCACGTAGAGTTAAGGTTGCCCTATGGTCATTCTGAGTCCATAAGTTCGAGGGGGGAGTGTTGCCTTGCAACGTAGGTGCGTATTTTTGCGATCCCGTGCGTACTTATTTCAACCATAAGTCTGAATACGGCCCTTAATCACCAATTATTATTATTATCGTTTATTTATAAGGCACCACAAGGTGTCTGCAGCGCTGTGTGGCCAATATGCGCTTACAGCAGTAATATGACTCTAAATACTATTTAAAGCCCATATTACTACTTTTTGATGCCGCGTCTTTTTGTAATCTTATATTTCCTGTACGCTAGCATAACACCCAAACAACTTGTCAGTGTGATTGATTGTACACTTCTCAGTACCGCCTGATAGCAGAGTGACCTGAGTACATCATTCATAGGGGACCAGTCAGCGGCAAATCATTCAATCACACCAGAGAAACTGTCTGGCAGAGATACAAGAAGTTCATATATGGCCACCTATATAGCTCATATTTATGAACGCTAAATAAAATGGCATATACCAGGATCCAAATAACTACGTGTAATTAATCATAATTGTAAATATGCATTATTAATATTTAATTAAAGAAACATTTAAACAGTGGAAGATGTTTGTTAGCTGCTGTGGAACTACAGATTGCAGATCATGTGGAGTATCGTAGCAATATAATAGCATTTTATGTTACAAAACGAAATAAAAATATATATACACAATTTAAAATGAAACGAAGTATAAAAATCTAAAAGAAATAGGAAAGTGAATTTCTTTGGTGGCTTTGTAGTAGTTGCTGCATAGCAGAACAACTGTCCAAGGCAAACAATTCATGACAAATGAGAAAAGCAGTTACTTCTGGGGGCAGAGAGGCGATGCAGGCAGCAGAGGCTATGTAATGGCTGAGAAACACAGCCCAGGAACATTCTCTCCTGGTTCAGCATTAGGTCCTGCCAGAAAAAGCTGAAGTCACTCTCAGTCCTAAGGACAGGGCTAAAGCTACAACCAATTCCTAGCTTGTTAATACGAGTTTACATTGCAAAGGCAAGCCATTCACCCAACACAAGCATGCATTGTGGGGAATTAATCTGGCTCATTCTATCTCCATAGCTATCAGAAAAATACTGAAAGTGTACACAATCAGAAACACTAAACAGAATACAGATTCCATTGTCCTTTTTGAGATTTAGAAAGATATACACAAAATAAAATGGAAAAAGAAGTACCTTTAGTTTAGCATCTGGATTGAGAATCATCTGGGCTAAGTGGGCAATTGCCCCTGCATCCACAACTGTCTGAGCCAGCTCAGGAGAATGCTTTGATAGATCACTCAAGGCTGAAGCAGCAATCCTTTTCAAAGCGATTTCTGGCTCCTGGATACACAGCACTAGCAGGGGAACAGCTCCCGCATCCACCACAGCCTGTGATAGTTCTGGAGGTCCAACAAGAGGTAATTAAGTAAGTATGGGTGACTGACCCTTGTGCAAGCCATTTTTCACTGTGACAGACACACCAAAGGAGAAAGGGCAGGGTGGACTTTGCTGTCTGGATATCTGCATTTCAAATCAGCCCTGCCAGATCCTGAAGCCATGTGGACCAATCTCTGGCTGAAAGGAACACCGGTCAATAGTTAGACCCCCTTTTACATGTACACATTTGAGGTAGATTAGGCTGCAATAGCTTGTTATTCTTGTGGAGAAAGAGTAAGCAGATGTCAGCTGTTTAAGCCCAGACTGTTCCACACTCACCAATAGGCTGACATTTTATGAATGGATAGCTGGGGAATACAAAGGATTACCCTTAAAGCTACAGAAGAGAAAGGTGCTTCATCTGTTACATATGTAAGTATAGTATTATACAAATAAGGAATCCTAAATAATAAACAAATATTCAAAGAAAATATTTAATATGAGCACTATTATAAAAATATTTAACGCAAGTAGAAAAAGTAAATGAACATATATTCAACCATTTTAAGCTTTTATTTAAAAAAAAATATATGGCTAGCACAACGATTGAAACGTTAAGAAGAATTTGGTCCGGATTCATAGTTACGTAGTTTTCGTCTTACGTACGCTGTTTAGGAATTGAGCTACTACGCAATCTACGTACAGAAATGGTACGTAGATAGCATAAATAAGCTACTACGTATGTGTAGTAGTTCAATTCTTAAAACAACGTATGTAAAACGAAAACTACGTAACTGTGAATCCGGACCTCTGTCTTTAAATGCAGATTCCGACTACCAGATTTAGGGGTTTTCAGGCATCTAAACTATAGGTTACATTTACTAAACTTCTCAAAAGGCAATTTTCTTAATCTTGGCTTATGTCAGCACACAATAAAGGTTATTTAAGGACATCACCAACAGATGCAAATGTGCACCAAGCAATTCATACTAATTAGGTTATATATGTAGTGCAATGACATTAAAATACATTTTCGGTTTATTATCATTTAGTCCTGATTATTGTAACACTTATTTTTTTTTAAGACGTTTTGATTTTTAGATGCTTTTAGATGTTTAATTTTTTTGTTGTTGGAATTTCTAACATAACTTATTTAGTAACTTTAAATTTTAAGTGTAGGTTAATGGCACATAAATATGCAAACCATTTAAACTACATTAATTAACAGGCAAGGCTATTAGGACAGATCCTGGAAGTTTTTTCTTTTTTAAGTAACTAAAAAAAATAAATGAACCAAAAATTCTTAAATGTCATTGTTTTGACAAAAAGTTAAACCAAGGCAAACCGTCTCTGTGATATTTTATTTCACATCCTCTGATTGTGTTGATGCCGATTAATGTCCACCGTGAATTATGTGATAAAAACAAGACAAATGTTCTACTCTTAAGACTATTTACAAATTGCTTTAGTCCCTTCGTAAAAAATGCAGATCAATTATTTCAAAGGTGAAGTAATTTAAATCTCTGAAGTGAGTGAACTACAGATTTTTAATAATAGGTTGCATGTCAAGACTGATTGGTTATATTCAATGATTAGTAATGTTCAAATTAGAAAATTGTAGTTTAAACATGACATCTATAGATAGAAAGATAATATATATATATTCAGACTAAAACATACCAGAATTTTCAAAGAACAAACTTTAACATGCACCTTAAAAAATAAAAACTGGGAATAGAAATCAGAAGGACATATTTAGTTTGAATTTACATTTTTTTTGAACAAAGGAACATGGCAATGAAATAGCAAAATTCCTGGAGGTATGTGACAGCTTTTATCAAACATCAGTATAACACTGACCGCACACTGAGATAATCTGTCCAATCAGCAGATAAAAAGACTGTTCTGAACAATTATCTGTCAGTGTGTGAGTGCATAATAAGCTCCAAATGCTGGTAAAACGGCAGATAAATGTTTGGTTGATCTGGTGATCTCTGTGTGTCAAATCTGTTTACAGCAGATAATGTGTAAATCTTGCAAGTGTGTGAAGATCAAAATGCCAACGCACAAGTAAGTAAAATGAGTGACAGCAGACCAGCACAAAAAAAAAATACATTAGAAAAATTAGTTTGTGATGGGAAAAGGGGGAAGAAAAAGGATGGGGAACAACAAAGGGGAAAAAAGCCCCCCCCCCCCCCCCCCCACCCCCCCCCACCCTCCCCCCCCCCCCACATCTACGTATCGTTTCATCACATAGATTGCGTATATGTGGTCTTTACACAATCTTAGTAACAAAACGATTTGTAGATTACGTAAATTACTTACTACGCATGCGCACTAGCTATTTTCGGCATCAGACGGACGTATTAAGGGCGACGGACGTTGTTCTGGATCCAGTTTATTGTGAGCAAGGGGAGTGACCTCCAATCTACCCCCATGAAAGGCTGAATCAAATGGGGATCTGATGCCGATGTCCTGACCAGTAAATCCAGGCCATCCATATCCAGGATGCTCACTGCAACATGATAATGTGCTATCCTCCTGTCACACAATTCTGCTGTACAGCATCCAGCATTTTCACTGAATCGCTATAGTCAAACACATAGCAGTGCACTAATGTCAGACTATAATAACAGTAAACTGGAGATTAAATCGTACGTGTTTTTGGTTAGTAAATATAAATCCAAGAAATCAGTAGACCTAACTGACAGTGATAAATCTTGGTTGTACTGTGCAGTTGCATTTATGTATTTATTTATTTTATTAGCAGGTTTTTATGTAGCGCTATACTAAGGTCACTAACACATACATATATATATAAGTCAGATAAACGGCACTCACTTCAAAAAACGTTATCTGCTGCGGTGCAATCCAAGGAAAATTTGCAATGTTCGGGAAGGAGGATGCACTCTACAGACTTAATCACATCACATGGTTTATTAAAGAAACACCGACGTTTCAGAGGCTACAATGCCCCTTTCCTCAGGGTGATCAAAATCTTTTTGATCACCCTGAGGAAAGGGGCATTGTAGCCTCTGAATAAACCATGTGATGTGATTAAGTCTGTAGAGTGCATCCTCCTTCCCGAACATTGCAAATTTTCCTTGGATTGCACCGCAGCAGATAACGTTTTTTGAAGTGAGTGCCGTTTATCTGACTTATATATATATGTATGTGTTAGTGACCTTAGTATAGCGCTACATAAAAACCTGCTAATAAAATAAATAAATACATAAATGCAACTGCACAGTACAACCAAGATTTATCACTGTCAGTTAGGTCTACTGATTTCTTGGATTTATATTTACTAACCAAAAACACGTACGATTTAATCTCCAGTTTACTGTTATTATAGTCTGACATTAGTGCACTGCTATGTGTTTGACTATAGCGATTCAGTGAAAATGCTGGATGCTGTACAGCAGAATTGTGTGACAGGAGGATAGCACATTATCATGTTGCAGTGAGCATCCTGGATATGGATGGCCTGGATTTACTGGTCAGGACATCGGCATCAGATCCCCATTTGATTCAGCCTTTCATGGGGGTAGATTGGAGGTCACTCCCCTTGCTCACAATAAACTGGATCCAGAACAACGTCCGTCGCCCTTAATACGTCCGTCTGATGCCGAAAATAGCTAGTGCGCATGCGTAGTAAGTAATTTACGTAATCTACAAATCGTTTTGTTACTAAGATTGTGTAAAGACCACATATACGCAATCTATGTGATGAAACGATACGTAGATTGCGTAAAGTAGTTACTAGGCATGCGCAGCAGCTATTTTCGGCATCTGACAGATCCAGCCCCAGATCACTATCGGAACATTCTGCTGCCGCCTGGCTCTTTTTGAATATTTGGTGGTCACGTTCTGCATGTCTGTTGCCTGGACTTCCCTTCCGTGTCTTTTGCCTGGTCTTCCCTTCCGCCCCTCCCCCCCCCCCTCTTATATTTTTACTTTCTCTTCTTTCATTTTTACTGCTATCTTCCTTCCTCCCTCTTTTTGGTCTGTAATCTGTTTTTGCTCAAATTTTATGTCACCTTAATTTTATTATGTTCTTACTACCACTAATCTGAATTATTACTCTTGCCCATTATTGCACAAGAGGCAGGAGATAGGACCCTCCTGTCATACATATGTATGCTTTAAAAATGTTAAATAAAGAGATTTAAAAAAATTTCTGCTGTGTCCTCGCATAAAATGAGAAGTCTGGATAGGATGAAGGGTACATAACATACCTTCACTGTGCTATTTACATACCTCCCCCTCCCACTTAGTGTGTGTGCGGAATTCCACCCTGCAATTAGAAGCAAGTACAGAAATCTGAATCCAGATCCATATTGGAAGCAGGCCTAGCGACAGAAATCTTGGGGCCCGGCGCACTCATGTTTTTGGGGGCCCCCATCCCTCTTCAATAGTGATTGGACGTTTGGCTCTTGCATACAAGCGAAAGCAGATTTTCCACTCCCAGTGATTGGAAACAACCCCCTTTTTTGGAAGTCTGTATCCAGTCCAAATCTGGGAGACAGATCACAGAGATCTGCCACCAGTATGGCAGAGACTCTGGTTGAGAGCAAATAGATTGGCTAAGGCAGGTGGGCTAAAGGGGTGGGCTTAGTGAGGTTATTTAAAGGTTAGTGGGGCAGGAGGGGCTTCCTCTTAGTTCTAAATCTCCCTCCAGTGAAGTGATTGCCCATAAGATGGCCCACAAATAAATAAAAAAATACTTACCTGCTCTGATGGGGTCCAGTCTTGTAAGCTTTAATCTGGGGGGTTGTCCTTGGCAACAAAAAAACCCTATACAGACGACGCCAACTATGTCCTGCACGCAGGACATCCTGGCACTAATGACAGTTGTACTTATACCCTCTGCCAGCATGGGAATCTTGGGTAATATCACCATGTACACTGGTGTGAGAGTAGGGCCTATGCCATTGGCTGTTTAAAGAATATGAAATGGAAAGCAAAGATGACCTATATTTTCTATATAGTAGAGAGCCAGGCTAGGCTTTTCCACAAAGCTGAACAATGATGTCCAGCACAACTGTGATGAAGGCTTTGTAAATATGCAGCAAATTTATATAAAAACGCAATCTAAGAACATTTTCACTCATAATCACCTAGGGATATTTTTACTTCTGCAAACATGTGTTAATAGTTTTTTGGGAACATGAGTAACATCTATTTAGCTACTGCACTAAGAAATGACACAAAACAGCTAAATATGTCTGTTTTCAAACAGAGCGTCTGTGAGGCTGATCACACTGGGAGTCACAGTGTGCACTGCAGGCTCTGATGATAGGCTCAATTATAGATAGCAATAATATTGCAATAAACCACTAGAGTAAAGTCTGAGCCACAAGACATGACTGCCAGCTTTCAGAGCTGTGGTTTCTCTTCCTATCCTGTTTTGTATTTCGTACATACGCACCTGTTGTGACATCCTGCCGCAGCTCTGAGCTGAAGAGTCCCAGAGAAACTGCTTTTTAATACAAACAAAACATATTGAAAACTAAAAACTAAATAATAATATAATAAGTTTTGATTAAAATGGAGATATTATATAAAAATACATAAACCTAAATTTTAGGTCAATAACAGATCTAATCAGAATTCTGAGCAGTCTAGGCACACAGTACATCCTGTTCAGCACTAATTTGCATTCACTTATTCATATCAACAAAGCGGTCACGCTGTTATAGTTTGTTTATTTATTTATTGGTTGCAGCTATAGATAAGTAAGTGACTTCTAGAAGCAGAATGTAAGCCACATGACCTGTCACCTGACCAGAGTAGACATAAACATTCTGTGACATCCATGAGGCGTGACAATACTCACAGGAGTATATAAACCCTGGTTTCACAAAAAAAAAAACATGGCATACAAAAGTCAGCTGAGCTTTTTTTGTGTGTTTTTGTGTTTTCTTGTGTTTTGCTTAATTTTGTTACCTTACAATAATAATATATTGATATTAATGATCAGATAAGACATATAGCAGCACAGTGGCTCAGTGAGTAACACTTGTGCTTCACAGCCCTAAGGTCATGAGCTTGATTCGTGGACTAGGCCTTATCTGTGTGGAGTTTGTATGTTCTCACTGTGTCTATGTGGGTTTCCTGGCACATGCCAAAAACATGCTGGTAGGTTTATTGGTGGATGACTAAATTTAACTTAGTGTGTGTATGTATGTCAGGGTTGCTGACTCTCCCGGAATGTCCGGGAGACTCCCGAAATTCGGGCAGTTTTCCCGGTATCCTGGGACAGCCTGCAAATCTCCTGCAATTGACTTGAGGCCGGTGGCTTCATGGAAACTCAAGTCCTACTAGCAACAGTAGTATACAGGGAGGGACTTGATGATGAAATTTGCGCCATCAAACGCTGTTCCAATCCCTATTACAGCTAAAAACGGGTATTAGCAGGGGGGGGGGGCTTAATGACTTGCATAAATTGTGTCAATAAGCTCCACCCCCTGCAGGCATCTATAGCTTCCCTCCAAGATCTCCCGGAGGGAAGCTGTTAAAAGTCGGCAACCCTGCTGCATGTGTTAGGGACCTTAGTATATAGCTCCAATGGGACAGGGACTAATGTGAATGTCTGTTCTCTGTAAAGCACTGTGGACGATAATAATAAGGCAAGGACATAAGAATCTTCCCCTTTCCCATTTTTAATCGCACGTCCTTGTTTTAGAAACACTTATTATCAGAACTGTTCCATACTGAATCCTTTTCTACGATAAACTCTTCAGCTCGGATACAGTTTATTGTGATCTGCCCCGTTCCTATAGTCTGGCGGCATAGTTCTTCATTCATATGCAATGATGGACTATAGGGTGGATTAACCTCAAAGTTATATCATAGTGACCACTCTGATAAAGAGGCGACCCCTCGAAACGTGTTAGTGGGGTGATCCGGACTCCGCAGCTCAGCATCCCACACCCGACGGCTTCCTTCCACGGTTCTCCCCTGTGTTTTCCAGCTTGGACGGTTCCCGGGCATTTCACGTTCAGCAGTAGGACTTTGAACTTTTTTACCATCGCATACCACCGGGTACGAATGCTGTGACTTGTTATAGTCTTATTCAGAGGTTGAACCTTTTGGTTGTTTTATTGTTTTCTGTGTATAATAAACTTTGATTCTAATCCCATCTTTTTTTTGTTTCTACTTTACATGTGGACACTGATTGAAGGATCCATGGATTTTATGGACATTATTTAAAGTAACAGTTTTTCTCTTTTATGCACATCTATTTGGGTTAATCCAAAGTTGGGAAACCACGACAAGGAGGAGAGAGAGGGAAATAGAAACAAGTAGGATCACTGGCAGGAACAGGGCAGGATAATAATGGGGCACTCAAGATCAAAGAGAATAACAAGTGAAGGCATGAGGCAAAGAGAGAGCAAGCTATAGGCACCAGGTAGGAAACTATAACCAGCGCCTGGCAAGAGGATGGGACAGATAATTATATTGATGCTGACCAATTAGAGATTTGTAGAGTTCGCGCCAATGGAAGGGATAGGCCAGCGTCATAGCAGCGTCATAGACCTAGGCGACGTCACCGCTGAGAGCCGGAAGCCGGGGAGAACAATGTGAGTCAATGCGAGGAGGCGGAGATCGGAGCCTGGGAACGAAGAGGAGAAGGGAGGCAAGAGAGGAGATGCTGCAGAGGTGAGTAAAGCAGAGGGGAGCTGGAGGCTAGCGGTAGGCACGCGACGCTGTCGGTGCTGCCTAACAGTATTCCAGCGGTCTCCCCATGTAAACCCCTTTTCCTCCCCCTAATAGCTGTTGGGGGAGGAAGAGGGGGGTACATGTCGGGGAGGAAGAGGGGGGTACATGGTTTTTAACGTGTCAGCGTGGATTGTTAAAATCCGGGCTGACACTTAGTAAATGTCGGCTTGCATTCATTAGAGCGTGCCGACGATCGGGACCGTTATTGCTATCGTTGCTATGGTTTCCATGGCGATTAAGCTTTGTAAATATGGACTAATTCGTTTTTTATATGATAAAGCCCATTTTCACACGAAAACAGGCTTTATCATATGAAAATGATCTTAGTAAATAGAGCCCATATCATGATATGATGTTTGTTTGTAGCGCCAGACATGTCTTTTTTTCAAGGTAGAATTCTGAATCCATTAGAAGGAGGGAGTGTCAGGGATGTGCACTCCCCTCCTTCATGCTTAATTAGAGATCTCCGTGCAGACGGGGCCTATGTTCTCAGTTATCATGATCACTTACTGTTTTACTCTAGAGATGTCAAGCATCAGCGCTAGAATTGTTTCAGAGTGAAAACATCTGAGAGTACACCCAGTAGACTTAAGAGTAACAAGCTAGCCACAGTAATGACGTTGTATTAGGTATGACATGAGAAGAGAAAATTGGAGACTTATTATAGCTGCTATTGATCTAAAGTGCTGTCAGCTTGTAGTCAATGGGCAATAAGAAGATAGTTCAAGTAAAGCATCATAGCAACCACATTTCGAAACCTGCAGCAGACGAGCATTTTTAATTTCTCATTTCTAATAGATACATGATAATAATAATAATAATAACAACAACAATAACATTGACTTAACATGCATTCAGCAACTAGACTGATTTTGTTTGCCAAAAGCTCTTCTTAAACAGGTCCACTCTCTCTTCAATGGATGCCTGTATTTAACAGAATCAAATGCTAAATTATTTTTCTGCAAAGCCATCAGTAAGACTGCACCTGCACCTGCATACATATCCTCACTCATCTCAAGACATATCCCAGCTTTCTCTATCTCAGATCCTCACAGGACCTACTGCTCTCCTCTACACTAAACAAATGCTCCGATTTCTGGTAACAGGACTCCTGGGCTCTACCCGGAGGTAAGGGAAGTGAATGTGCCCTACACTTTGGGCCTGATTCAGAGGCTGAAAATAAGAACTTCAAGTTACACCTGGGCAAAACCATGTTGATTTCAGGGGGAGTCAAGTTAATTTTATTCTATGCATGCAGGGAGAATGCTTTGCTTTTACTTATTGCACACAGATACCTGATCAGCTTCACTTTTAAACTGTTAATTAGACTTGAGCTGGGAAACATCACCTTTTAACTATAATACTGTTGCAACAAATGAAATTTGACTCCCCTGAAATCAACATGGTTTAGCCCAGGTGTAACTTTAAGTTCTTATTTTCAATCTCTGAATCAGGGCCATAGAGAAAAGAACGTTCTTAGCTCTTAAGAAGCTAGGGGTGTGTTTAGCATTCTTCTTCAGCACTTGTGAATCATTCTTACAGATCTGGGGGATGATTCAGAGTTGCACTTCCACCTTTTTTTGATGCAAGTGTAGACCTGAGCAATACCATGTTTATTTGCAAGGGAAGGCAGATTTAAATTGTAAAACCAGAATTAAAATTAAGAGGTGAAGTTTCTTAGCTCAACTCTATTTTATAGAATAAACATAAAGCTATTTTAGTTCTATGTGTTAAAGTAATGTATTTTACCTGCATGCTGATTTTTTTTTATTAACACCCCTTACTTTGAAATATGGTTTAGCCGAGCTGTACACTTCCACCTAAAAAAAGGTGTAAGTGCAACTCTGAATCAGCCCCATACAGAATTAAGCTAGCCAGCCAGTTACTTGCAAAATTCCCATTTAACCACAACAAGTAGATGCTTAATTATATTATCTAACCTGTATTAGACAATTAAATCAGTACTGCACCTAAAATATTAGGTTCAATAAAAGATAGTACTATGAACTTAGATGTGCTCTTACAGAAATGAATACTGTTTTTTATGCTTTAGGTGTGAATGAAGTGACTTAGATAATTTATATATCATTTATCCTATCTTGGGTTCATTAATAACCTTTACTGATATAAACTGACACTGTTAAGTTATATATGTAACCACCAGGCACTACTAATTAGGAAAAATGGACTAACCAATGAAGCATTCAATATATGCCCTTGAATGTATGCGTTTTCTCCATAAAAAATGTGCACCTATCTTACACAGTAACAATAGGGTAAGCGCCTCACACTAATCTGATATCATCATTCCAAAATGTATAATGGTGGAATGCACTCAGCAATTCCTCCTCAAATCCCATTGGCATACAAGGGGGAATTAGCAAAGCTGTGATGCTAAAGTAGACGACAATTGTTGCACTTTAAGCTGATTCACAAAGATGTTTATATATTTCTATCCCCATTAAATCGCCTCAACCCCCTCTTCCTCCAATTAAAAACAACTGGTTTCAATGGTGAGACTCCTAATGTACATAGTGGGGATTACGATCTCAGTACCTAACAGGAATATTGCTTTTATCTACTGCCTCTTGTCTTGAGTTTAAGGACTGACGTATATAGGTAATACTGCTGCCAACCCAGCTCCCGGATCTGTCCCCCTTTTTGACCATAGTCCCCCCCCCCCACACACTGAAAGAACGCTACATCGTAGGTCTGGATCAGGCCCCAAGAGTATAAAAGTCTCCATGAAGCTATGTGAACATATAAAAGCAGTATGTAGGCATAGATAAGGCCTTAATTTTTACTAATCAATAGATATAGGATTATATGTATTTGCATGTTTGCATATGAAAATGCATAAAACGCTATTTTTATAGCGTTATTGCATATTTTAGTACTTTTTCATTGACGGTGCTTATTTCAGTAGTTAAATGTGTTAGGCGTGTTGTATTACGCGGGAACGGTGGCGGTCCGCAGCCAGTGATGTGCGCCTCACACGCACTCGGCAAGCACACTGAACCCGATCTGCTGGCTCGCACTAGGCGAAAGCGTTGGCGGGATGCGGCGCGCGTGGGGGGGAAGGGAGTACGGCACTCGTTGCTACACGCAATTCAATTGTTTGTCATTCAGTTGCTCGCTGTGTTTGTTAACCTACGAAAATCTTATTTTTGTTGAAATAATGCCGCCAGTGAAAAAAAATACCCAGACTTTAATGGAATCTTGGATAAAAAATTACGCAGGCCAATTTACCACTGATAGCGCTGTGATTTTCTGCAAGGTTTGTGACAAGCGAATACCTTCATCAAAAAAATACCAGATCGATCAACATGTGAGTACTGCTTCCCATATATTTTAAAAATAAACGTTAATTCTAATAATAAATAGTATTTTGTGCATATTTCGCCCTTTTTTAGTGCATATTTGCATGCATATTTTGGCATTTTGATAGTGCATATAATCCGATGTCTACTAATCAACATTAAAATAATGACTTGCTTACTCATTTATGTATCATCACTTGTGTATGAATATTAACCAGTGGCTCCCATATACTCAGTCTGTCAAGAGCCCAGACTGTTGTTAGCATAAGTTTTTATGCACATTCTGCAAACAGCCTAGGAAATGAGCCAATATGTCCTTTGCGATCTGAACTTATTTTAGTGAATCAAAACCTGCATGTGGTTTATTTATTTCATCATTTCACCCAACGTTAGCCCTATTATCAAGTACTTCTGCCTATGCTGTGTTTGTTGGCACTTGGCCAGCTCCTTCAGTGGGTATAGTCTGCTTGCACATGAAGTGGAACCTCTGGAGAGTTTCAGAATGCTGTATCACAGAAGGATATAATCACATTCTTTGACCTTTGAACTGTGGCAGAGCAATTCTGGAAAGCCACAGATTACCATAAATACCCACGGCTGACTATACAGAGCAACAGGTTTTTGTTTTTTTTCTTGCTGCAAAGGCACAAATGAGATTAAGGGTAATCCCTCTATTTCTTGTAAAGTTCATATCCATGTAAACCCTCTACCCAAGAAAACCACTTCTGCAGTCCATCAAGAATGCTAACCCAATGGATTTATTGCTTGCTGCATTCTAACTGTAGGTTTCCATTAGACAGAAACTGAACATCTTTCTTCCTGTAACAATACTTCCCATTGTAATTTTTTGCATCTGTTACCACTGACAAGCAGAGTTTAGAAAAGTGAAGGAAAGGAGTCAAACAAAGTTGCTTAAGGGTTTATTTACGCCAATAGTTTGCATAAGATAGGCCATTTCATATGTGTTTAGCTGTTTTTTTCCTCCCATACATTTAATGATGAATAAAATAAGTCCAAAAAGTTGTTTTTTTCTTTAAAAAGTACCAAAAAATAAAAAATAAAACCAATGGAATCAGAAACAATGGGTTGGATTCAGACTTAAAGAACTGACTTTGCGCACGCTAGGGCCCGTATTCAGACCACCAGACGTATTGCATACAGTGTTTACCGGAATTTGATACTGTGCATGCGTAGTAATTTTTTTACGCAATCTACGTATCCTTTCGTTACATTGATTGCGTATATGCGGTCTTTAAGATGTAGATTATGTTAAAAAATTACTACGCATGCGCAGTATCTAATTTCGGTAAACACCGGACGTATATGCAGTACGTCCGGTGTTCTGAATACGGGCCTAGGTGTGCACATTCGTTCAGTATCGGAACACAGCATGGTGCTGCCGAGAGAGGGCTACACATGGTGGGTGTGCTTAAGCACTTAAATCGTGCAGTAAGAGCTGGGTTTAGCCTTACGGACAATCTATTATTTCACACACACTAAAAATCGGATCCTGACTTGAATACGTCAGACCAATAACGCACGCAAAGATGTTACACCCGTGTTACGATAGCAGCACTAGTACCGTACAAGCTTATTTCCTAGGAATGAAAAAGTGGGTGGGGGAGGAAGCATGGTAATTGTACAGTGTGGGAGGGGTATCCCATACTCGTGCGGATCAGCAGTCGTAGAGTCGATCCGCGCGCTTTACTTAAGTCAGGCTTTTGGCAGCGTAAGCTGTCATAAAGCCTGCATGAGAGAGGGGAGTGACAGGGGGCATTCAGTGTGCGGAAGTCTGGATCCGGTCCTTAGTTTGTGCATGAAATTAAGTATTAGGACCGTATTCACACTTACGTGTGAAATTAGCACGCACGTATTCGCAAATATACGCGCCTAAGTGGCAAGGCAACACCCATGACACTCCTCTCGCACTTAGATTTTTGAAGACTTCCGCCCCCATAGGGCAACCTTAACTCTCCGTGAGTATATTTGCGGTTAAGTTGCTTAGGTAGGTGTGTACATTCTTAACCACGCCCATATGAGGCCTCCCCCCACCCACTTTCACTTAACTTCCTACATACGGAGGTCTGGCACGCCCCTCCGGACGTATCTCACTAAGCACGGATTTGAAGTCCATCCCTAATGGATTACCGTGCCGAAATCCTACGTAAAAAAAGTTACTACGCCTGCGCAGTTTATCCGATCCTAAAAATACGCACGGAAAAAGCAGCACTTTCGTAAGTGTGAATCCGGTCCTAGATCTGGATCTGCTCCAATATTTTTAGGCAGGGAAACAAAGTAATTCCCAAATTGCAATGCACATAGCTCCTGCTCACATGATCACTGGGACACTTTGTTACTGCAATCGTGGGCATTAAAAAATTGGACAAAACCTAGGACCTACTCCAAAAGTGCAGAGTTTTATTAAAATAGGCGTTGTACAGCCAAATAACCCCTTATATAAATGGGAACATGGCTGGTGGTCCTGCTAAAAAATAATCCCCTATTTGAACCAAATTATCAATTTCTCCAAGCTTATTTTAGGTACCGACCTATAAACCTTCCCTGAGCTCTGGCTCCTCTCCTTCTCTGATGTGCCTATCTCCCGCTACAAAAAATTACTCCTCAAACATCTCAATAATGCTGCAAAATCTCTGATACCACGACACTGGAAGTCCAAACAGCCCCCATCCATTTACCAATGGTTCCAGCAATTGCGTTATTACATGTTCACGGATGACCTTATCTTCTCCTCATTGGAACAAACCCCTGTTTTCACAATTGCTCGCTGTCCTTCCCCTTGACCCCTCCAATGCCCCCTGATAATAGTTTACAGTTTTACAGAGACCAGTCCTATTTGTAGGTAATTTCCAGCTATAACTAAAAAATTTTATATCTGCTGGATGACGATTTCTCCAAAACGTCAATCTCGCCATGTAAAAGCCTCTTGTTGAAACTGAAGTTGTAAATATCATGATACGATCTTGTTCAGTTTGGTTCTTTGTACTGAATCCAGGTGGCCTATGTGAGTTGCAGGCAGCTCATAAAATTCTTTTCCGTCAATGATTAATGACAAGTGGGAATAATTTAAGCATAAGGAAACATGGCTGCCTCCAGTGTCAGGTGTACTTTATTCTGCCAAATCACTTATTCAGGAGAAGTACAGATTTGGCTCAAGTGAAGTCATATCCTATAAAAAATATTTTCATTATTGTAATATAATGCTGTACTGGCCTTCAAATGTATTACTGGAATAGATCTTGCAGCAATGTTACTTCCCCTGAGTCCATGATGAACAGTAACCTACCTTTACAACGCAAGTCAGCTCTTACTCATTAATAGGGATATTTTTTTTATATACCCCCCTCTTGTGGTGTATGGTTTCTCTTACTAAAAACTATTTTACTCACGTGTTATGTTTCAGGCAAAAATTTACTCAATGTCATTTCACAACTGTCAGGAGCATTTCAGAGCAATACTCAATACGCAATACTTGCGTACATGGCTACTTGGGTTACCTTAACGGCAAAATGTTTGATGATGTAGCAGAATAACCCAGGAGATAACTCCATGATAGAAAGAAGTTTGGTTTTGTTAATGAGGATGTTTTGAAAAGGTCACTAAGCTGAATTTGTAACAAGAAGCATATATTAAGAAATGTCATACCCAATAGGGATCGATTCCCGAACAAACCTAATATTACCAAAGTACAGACAATAAAACATAAACAAAGACCTTTTATACAGTTATTTTGTAGTAGTCTCCTTTAATTACTTTTGCTATGAATGTATAACTTCCTCAGCATAAAAAGACCCAACATATACCCATAGAAACAGCGGTCCGGATTCAGTTACGTAGTTTTCGTCTTACGTACGTTGCTTACGCAAGCTACGTACAGAAATGGTACGCAGATAGCGTAAATAAGCTGGGTACGCATGCGTAGTAGCTCAATTCTTAAAACAACGTACATAAGACGGAAACTACGTATCTGTGAATCCGGACCAGTGTTCTATAACATGCTATACTAATAACACAAGACCGGTTCCAGACTTCTGACAATTGATCCAGACTTCCGACAGAGGAGTCTGTGTTACACTCTCAGATGAAGAGGGCTTACTATTACAATGTACAATATAGGCATATTATTGTACTGTGCACCAATCCAGACTTCCCATCTGCCACCATTTTAAGTGTGAGCAAGTCGGAAAGCTTAGGGTCCTGGGGTCATAAATCTGTGTGAGTGAAGGGAGTGATTATTGATGCGTGGATACAGTTGTCGGATTCCCATTCATGCTGCATTCGGAGTTTGCAAGTCGGGAGATACAAATGTAGCAAAATCAGGCCTTAGAATCTGGGACCGGGTTCAGACTCTCGCTTGCTTTCCGGACGTGCGGGGTTCTGTCTATCCGAGAGAGAGGGGGCTCTCTCGTGTGGCTTTATGGCCGCTTACATTGACATATGCCTGCCTTAAATCAATTGTGCGGATTAGCGGTCCGTGCCACCGCTGACCCGCACAAGTGTGGGAGCCCCCTCCCACACTGTACACTTTGCTTGCTTCCCCCCGCCCACTTTAGCGGACGGAGGGAAAGCACAGCCCGTTTCCTAGAAAATGGGCTCGTATGGAACAGATCTGGATCCAACCCGTGGTCCTTACTAATTAATTATATATGACCACAGTGTCCATGCTGAATACATACCTGCATTATGACGAGCAATGTAGCCAAGAGCCCAGGCAGCAGCTTCCTTTACCCCTGGGTCAAAGTCCTCCAGGCAGATCACCAGCGTATCCACGGCTCCACAATCCACTATTGACTGAGCTAACTGAGGAGAATGCTTGGCAACAGCTCGGAGCACAAAAGCTGCAGCTTTCTTATAGAAGCGCTGGAGGGAAGGAACAAAACGAAAAGGAACAAGTTGAAATTGCTAGAAGAAAAATAAAATGTAATAAAAACCACCAATAACACAACTTAGTCACATGCAATACAAAACAGCTCTTGGAATCCAGTTGTCAGCCATTTTGTGAAGGAAAGTTGTTTCACAATGATCTTGGAAACGGTTTAGTTTTTTACACATATTTACTCATTTTTACATACAATTCTGTTTCTAATCCAGTTTTACTTATTTATTTCTCACGCAGATCACAATCAAGAGGTGCCCTACTAAAGAGTGATCACAGCAAGAAGTTCTGCTTTAGACCTGTTCTGCTTTAAAAACCTGGGGGCAGAGAGCATGGGGTAGATCCAAACGCGCATGCACGGGGCAGATGTTACTCCACATAACTCAGAACGTACGTACAGCCTAGTATCAACAGCATAACTACGTAGATAGGGGCGTGCCAACCATACGACACCTGTAATTACGCTTTGGAGGCGGGGTGAGGCATTTAAATCGTACAGTAGGGGCGTGCTTAGGCGCTTATGTACGTGTAGCCTTTACATACGTCAGTACTTATGCTGTGAAAAGTTAAGGTAGGGTTTGGCAAGCGTAAAACATCCAAAATACGTAAGAGCAAGGGGAGTGCATACAAAATACGCTACGCGATGAAACGTCATGGAAACGTAGGTCTGGATCTAAGCCCATGTTTGGATATGTCATTGGTAACTTGACTGCCATCGAGGCTGGCAGTAGGATGCCCAGGAAATATGTTATCAAGTGACTGGACTGGACAACTTTCTACTACAGCAATGTGCTTCATTGACTAATAAATATAAATTACGTAATGCCATTTAGAATAGATAATAATAACATTAAATCGTTACATGTTGACGTTTATTTTGAGAAAAAAGCCATGTTTTTTTGTTCATATACAATAGCAAGCAATAATTCCTTGTTTTACAGTAGTTTTAATGGACCAGATTCAGACTCAATACAGCGAGTATCCAGCTTCAAATCTTTGCTGCCTTCAGAGCTCCAAGTGTAGCAGAAGTGAAGGTGTTGATCTGGTCCAGCACATATACAAAGCAATACATTCTCCAATATGGCTGTACACATGGTCTACCAAACTGGACAGGATCTGACAGTTCTACACTGAAATCATCTATAGTGAAGCCTATTAATGATAGATGTTACACAATATACAATAATTGGGGCAATCAGAATGAGTTTCCCTAATATAAACTCTCTACACCAATGTCCTTAGACTCAACGGTCCAATTATCGAATCTACCATACAATGCGCAAGAACTGAGCTGCTTGCTTTAGGCTAAGATTCACATTTTGGACAAGATGGCATCAATTCAACTTACTGAAAATGGTAATATTTTTCAAAATGTACCATTTTATGTGTGTGATAGTTAAGTATGTGTTTATATGATAAAAGCTACATTTGTTATCTGTTCTGTATAACTTAAGTGCTAGCAATGATTCGTTATTTGTCATACCATAAAGCTTTCTGCTCAGACTGGTCAAGCAATGCCTTGAGGGAAGTGAGGAAAGTCAAAATACTTGACAAAACTATAAGAAGACCATTACATAGAGAAGAGAAAAAAAAAGTGCTTGTAGACCTTGGACCGGATTCACATATCCGTATTTACCACGTGCGCGTTTTTACACACACACATAGAAAAGCAACACCATGACACTCCCCTAGGCCGGACGGGATTTCGGTGACTTCCGCCTCCACAGGGCACCCTTGACTCTACATTTGTACTTACACACGTACATATGTGCATATTTATCTAACCACGCCCTCAAATGCCCATTTAAATGGTTCTCCCCACCCACTTTCACGTAACTTCTACTTTACGGATAAAAACCACGCCCCTCCGTATGTATGTCCCTAAGTGCAATTCACAAGTCCGTGCCTAAAGTACTTACGTGTGTAAATTCTACGTAAGTTATTACGCATGCGCAGTTAATCCGCTCCTAAAAATACGCACGCAATCCGCCGCAAAAATGTATGTGTGAACACGGTCCCTTATCATTAGAGCAAATGATGTCTACATCATATGGCCAGAAAAACAAAATAAAAAGTGTAGAATAGGGTTACAAGGTTCCACTATGATTCAAGTAAGTTATTAGACCCACAATCATTTGCAACATTCTATTCTCTGAAGTCATGGACACCTTGGCTACCAAGCTACTGGCTTCAATCAAGGGCCACACCTTAAGAAAAGGACATGTTCCCTGAAATGAAAAATTACCTTTCCAAAATAGAGACAGCTGAAAGCTTATTTTCCTCTCTGTATTTCGAAAATATCCCTAATTAGAATTTTTTCCTAATGAGTGGGTAAGTATGCAGAATTTATTTTTCAGCATAATTACCCAAAACCTGGTGGACCGACGGAACACCCACTGCACCAGACAGGTGGTTCATTTACAAGGGGAGTCTTAGGATCAGGCTGAGGGAAGGAAGGTTTAGTGTTAGGGTGAGGATTAGGATAAGGGTTAGGGTTGGATAACTACTCACCACTCCCCGCTGCAGATTCGTTCTGAGGTTGTTCGATTGCTTGTCCTCAGCGGAGCAGGAGCAATCGATTACAGAGCGAATTCGAAATTGGTTGGTAGAAAATGACCCTTTCGGAAAAAAGGGCCATTCCGACCAGTGACCCACACCCCCTCAGGAAATCTTATAATATAAAAGGTTCACCCAGTATTTACCATAGGCTGGTTCCAGACTTAAGTAAATGCTTAAAGTTAATTACTCCTGGGCTAAACCATGTTGATTGCAGGGGGAGTCATATTTCATCTGTTGCAAACAGTATTAGAGATGAGAGGTGATGTTTCCTATCCCAAGTCTAAATAACAGTGTGATAGTAAAGCTGGTCAGTATCTGTGTGCAGTAAGCAATTCAAAGATATATCCCTGCATGCAAAGAATATAATTACCATGACTCCCCCTGAAATCAACATGGTTTAGCCCAGGAGTAACTCATTTCAAGCACTTACTTAAGTATGGATCCAGCCCAATATGTCAATGAGGGTCACTAGTCAACCATCTATTCTATTCTATTACATTTAATCAGATTGATTCCCCTTATGTATCAAACTTCAATGACCAATGTAAAGTGTAAGCTTGCGAGCAAGGCCCTCTTATACAGTCAATCTGTTTGTCACTACACTGTCTTGTCTTATAAAGTTGTAAAAACTGTAAAGCAATACTTAATATGGTGGCACTATATATTAAAAATAATGAGCCGGATCCTCAACTACAGCCGTCTTCCACAGACGGCCATAAATGTGCCGATATATAGCTACTGCGCATGCGTAGTAACTATAGTACATAATCTACGTATTGTTTTGCTACATAGATTGCGTATATACGGTCTTTAAGACCGCATATACGCAATCGACTTACCGAAACGATACGTAGATTACGTATTATAGTTACTATACTCCTATAGTTGAGGATCCGGCCCAATAATAGTAATAATAATAATAATGATTGTCTCATGACATTTTGGCACTTTATTAATTTGGCAAAAAAAAATAAAAAATTGAAGCTGACCAAAGAAAATATTGGTTTGTATAATGAGGAGCGAATAAAAGCCATGAATTGTACCCACAATGTTGCACTGTGCAGGACATACCAGGTGTGTAGCTCTAGCAGAAAAAAAAATATTATTTATACAGTTTTACAAAGTGTTATTAGACAGATAATTATAGAAATATTCCAGCAGTGCACACACTGTCCCTGCTAAGAACTCTATTTGTCTACAGATCTTTAGGGAACGTTTTGTGATTTTTTTTTTCCTCCTGCTGCTCTCTCCACTTCCACCAAATGATTATACAAGTTCATGTTTCATCTGAATTGCTTCTTTGTCTCAGCATCCGAAACACTCTGAGTAAGGAATAAAACAAGACTGATCTTATTACAATGCAGATATGTTAACTGTCTGAGAACACATATTCAATATTTTCTTCTTCCAATGTTAATTGCTGAAGCTGCATTCCCAGAATCACCACATTTAGAAGTAACAATCACCAGGGTCAAAGGTAGGTATTTGCACGATAAGTAAATATTTTAGGTTAATTTAGTTACAATTGGGGGCTTGGAGACTCGTATGTTGTCACTCTAGGGGTGGATTTACTAAGGGGTGAGTTAGGCAGCAATTATAAATCGCCAGCCATCACCGCGATTTTCAGACGATTTCCCAAATCGACAGATTTATTTAAGAGGCGCTTTTAGCTTAAAATAGAGGCAATTTATCTTCAAAAATCACACACACCATGAACCATGTAAAAAAACAAAAACAATGATGCCTATTTTTTAGATTTTTATTATAGTAAAATGTTTTGGGGTTTTTTCCCATAGTGAGTGTTGATTTAGATCAAATTGACACTCACAACAGGCACATTTCAATGGCGATTTTTTTATGGCGATTTTTTAATGGCGATTTTGCCATGATTTTACTAACTGTCGCTTGTAAATCCAGCAAATTTTTCTATTTTTCTTTTTCAAAATCACCATGTCGATCTTCAATTCGGCAATTTTAAAAAGGCTGAATTTTGCCTGATTTTATGGCGATTTTGCTTTAGTAAATATGGCTATTGATAAAAAAAAAAAGGCATCAGTAGGAAACCCTGCTGGGGTGGTTACCCATAGAAAACAGGGTCTCACCTGGAGATTGTTAGCAGGTCATGTGAGGATGAGATGGGAGGTGAATGAGACAACTATTTGCACAGATCTAACAGAGGAGTGGTTCCATGGAGACCATTAGAAAAAGTCCTGCATCATATGAGTCACATTATTAAAGTATTAATGTGCAGCAGTCAGTATAGGCTATAAGACACAGAAGGTCCTGTTCTTAACCTGTTCTGCTGGAAGCACCATCAATTAAACAGGGCGCAGTTGCCGGTTAGAAAGGCCCCCTTTTCGACAATAATACAGCTGACAGTTGATTTGCTGCTGTATCACTCTTGAAATTATTTACATTCAGATTTTTACATCTTTAGCCAAAGTACCTGTTCCCAATAGCAAAAATGTTCTCTCCCCGATACTGGGGAGAGAATGGGGACAGACTGCGGTAACTTTCAGGGATGGATTCTGGGAAGATAAAGGTGATGGGCTGCAGTATCCTGCAGGGATGGACTCCGGGGAGAGAACGGTGATGGGCTGCAGTATCCTGCAGGGATGGACTCCGGGGAGAGAACGGTGAGGGGCTGCAGTATCCTGCAGGGACGGACACCGTTGAGAGAACAATGACGGGCTGCAGTAACGTTAGGGTTAGGTGGTAGATGGAGGGTTAAGGTTAGGGTAACAGAAGGAGAATGTTAAGCAGGGTACACACTGGTAAGATATCTGGAGACAGATATCTGCAGCCTAACCCTAACGTTACTGCAGCCCGTCATTGTTCTCTCAACGGTGTCCATCTCTGCAGGATACAAAAAGCAGAAGATATCTTTCCATGGTTGATCTGGCATATTAGGAGATTCAAAAGATCAAATTAAAAGATCACAGACCATTTCCAAAGATATTTGAGCATCTTTGGAGAGTACACACTGGTGGGATATCTGGTGAAATGGTCTTTTGATTCTGTGATTGGAAAGATTATCTTTTGAAAAAGCCCCAGTGGGTACCTAGCCTTAGGATGAGGATTACAGTTAGGAGAAAACCTTCCCTGTCAACGTTTCAGCATTCACATCTTGATATGTCGCTGTATCCCCACTTTCTTCTTTCCAGCAGTCGTAAAGTGCTTTCTATCGCTGCTCCACTGCCGGAAAACGTGGTGTCAAAAATCAACACATTGTACCGGCAAGGCACACCCCAACTGAACTGTTCAGCCAAGCACAGTATGCTTTGGATGTAACCGAAATAAATGTCTCAGGGTAGAACATGTTATGCTCGCAGAGTATGTTCTGTACACAGTGTATGGTGATAATTTGTGCAACGCAATGATGTAATTGGGCTGAAGTTATGCTTCCAATCATTCATGTACCACTACAGCTCTGTACTGCAACAGTCACCAACCACAATGCTCGAGTGACGTTACCCCTGACCTACTGAACAGAGATTTGAAACACAAACTACAGCATGGACATGAATACATAATAAAACCAGTTATCAGACTTCCAAATCAACACAAAAATGACACATTCCACATCAAAAGCTGTTCTCTAAAGCTCTTTGGTGTTATGACCTCAACATTGTCCATTAGCTGCAAGCTGTAGGTCTAAGGTAGTCAAACAGCCACTAGTTTACCTGTTGACAATTTCAGAGGATGAAATATAAAGATAACACAAAGCACAGTGGAGAAGCATGGTGGCTCAGTGAGTAGTACTTGTGCCTCACAGTGCTAAGGTCATAAGTTCGATTCTCAGAATTCTGTGTGGAGTTGCATGTTCTCCCCATGTCTGTGTGGGTTTCCTCCAACATGCTAATTGGTTGCTAACAAAATGAGTGTATGTGTGTGGCAGGGAGTGTGGCTCCAGGAGAGTGAGTGGTAAGTGTTCTCTTTATATAATGGGTTTGAGGAAGGGTTGTTTCACAGGAAGGGTGGTGGGAAGGGTAACTGAAAAGGGCTCATCTGCTGCCACATTCTAGGATTCTAAATTTTGTGGGCCAGAACAGGTTAAGATTGCTGTAAAAATGATACATTGAAGACATTTAACAGTATGGATGTGTGAGATAGATAGTGGGGGCAGGTACACAACCTCAGAAGTATTTTATGTCATGGTTACAACTTGGTAACTTGGAAGTAAATTAGTCCTGACTTATGTTTTCACCCAATACAAATCCCTCCAGGGAATGTTTGTGTTGTGTCTTGTAGAGATGGTCTTTCATTAATAGAAAGAACTTCTGTGACAAAAACATTATACACAAATGTTTTTGTTTGCGTTTGTGTGTGGGGGAGGGATGCGTGGGGAGAATAGTGCAAATGGGCATTCATACATACATACAGAGTGCCATCTCCATTAGACGTGCGTCAATACTTTGCCATACAGTTATGCTCGGATGCCGCAGCAAGTCTTGAATCAGAGCTAACTGGGCAACTAACTGATGTTAACAAAATTCATTCGTTTATCTAACCACCTTACTACAATTAGCTACTGTGGAATTTGCTGTCAGCTTTTTGGCAGACAATCAACAAAACTATTCCAGTGAACTTGCTTCACGAAACAGAGCAATATCAGATGTTAATGAGAGATTATATGCTTGATACAATCTGTACATGTGGAATACAGGATTTACAATAGGAAGGCTGTTTGAGAAGTGGGCATACACATATATATTGGAACAGGTTTTCAATTAATTATTTTGTATTACACCAACACAGTGCAGCATTATCTTTAATAAGCACATCTCTCCACCTGCTCTCAGACAATGTAGCCTCAATTATTTCATAAACCCACAGTGTTTTTCTATTACTACATTAGTTTCCCACCATCAGAAAGGCTGAAGCACAACCCCATACCCTCCAACATGACCCATTCCATTAGGTACAAATTAATCTGCTCCTCAGTTTCCAACTGTCAGTTACTATGGTAACCACCTTTGTTGGAGAGACAAATAGTTTTTTAAATATCAGTGAATTCATTTCACCAGATGAATGACAGTTGGAAGCTCAGGAACGGAGTATATTGTACCTAATGGAATGGGTCATGTTGGAGGGTCTGCAATCCCAGGTCAAAAGAGGACCATTTACAGCTCTCCACTGTGAGGAATTGAGAAGGATAACTTTCTCAGGTATCACAAAATGGAGGACACCACACTCTGGACCTGATTCACACTTAAGAGTGAGTTAGGTGCGTGCAGATGCGCACTTAACTCACGCTTCCAGCCCCCAACCCACCCCCCGTTTTTAGGTATCTTATGCCACTTACGAGTGTCATAGGGCCATCTTATCACTCCGTGCAAATTCCGTACAGACATTGCACTTCCCCGCATCCCACCCACCCTCCCCAGCTACTCTAAATACCTCCCCACTCCCACTTCTGCCTAAAAAAGCCCCGAAGCAGCCGATCGGCTACGTAGATAGCGTAAATTACCCACTACGCATGCGCAGTGTGTAATTTCAGACACATACGCACGTGTGAATCAGGTGCATAGTAAGACATCACAAAAACCCTAGTACATGAGTGCACAGTTTATAAAGTAGGCCAGAGGTTTGCAGTTTCTATAGAAATAAACGCAAGCTATAAAACAACCCATGTAATGTATGTAGGTTTTCCGGCATCTGCTCTGCCTTAAACGTTATTTCCATGTTTTTGTGCCTGCCACAGTCCGATGTACAAAAACACCTCAAGTCATTATCATTTTTAAAGTGCAGCAAGTTCATTTTTGGATCCCAGAAATGATTTTTCCACTCCATACACAAAATGCTGCTTTGAGAAAAGGCCAAGGTTCACGCCAGAAGATTTTCTTTCCTTATTGGACTCCTCACAAAGCAAATAAGAACAAATGCACTGCAAATTCTTCACCGTCTGAATACAGGAAAACATGGCTTTTTGGCCTAATATTCTGTGTACTCTGTAAAAAAAATATATATATATATTTTTTTTTAAATAGTTGCACGCCGGACTGCAGATGGATGGCATGTATGGGGTAAAAATGCCACTCAAATGTGCCATTTATTCAGGAATGTTTCAGAGAAGAAAGGCATGAGGGCAAGGCTCCAGTCCAATCGCAGGTGGCTGCCTGAGAAGAGAGCTATTTTTACTTGTAGAGCATTAGATCTAAAAGCAAAGTCAAATCAGTCCTACTGAGAAAGACTAAAAGACCGTGCACAAGGAGAAAGCAGATCCAGAATATTTTCACCACAGAGGAAGGAAGCTTGTAGATGACTGTCTCTTGACAGGTCTCATGAAGGTGTTGAGGCAGAATTTTTGCCCAGTGGACACGCTATTGAAAATGTGCAAGCCCTATTCAGAGCTCTAACAGTAGCAAACAAGTGTAAGGTGAGCGCTAATCTACAGAAAAAATACTAATAGAATGACTCCTGTTAATAGCGATAGTTTATTAAACATATAATTGATAATAAAACAATGTAAACATATGTGTAATTAGCACATGACTGACGAGTACGGGTCATTTAAGAATTAAGAAAGGTTAATTGTGTCACTTAGATTGTGTCGCCCTTTCTGTTTGGATCACACACGTCTTTTCCGTTGATCTGAATATATGTGTTGTCTTGGAACTTTTGAATTTTTTATTTTCAACTTTTTATGGTAATTTATGAATTTTCAATGTGTTAGATAATTTATTGTAATTTATTGTGATTATAACTGTCACCACTCTTAACCAATTTTTAATGGAACGAAAAGTTATCTTATGATCAGGAAAATTAGTCTCTCTATCAAGTTGCATGAAGGTTCTAAAAGGGTTAATGATGAACTCTTATAAATAGCCCTTGAGTCCGGACCTCCTGACGAAGTCCCATTGGACGAAACGCGTAGGGGGGAACGGATGCACACTGCCTACAGAATACTCTCCCGTCGGGTACCTTTGCACATCACAGGATCGCCGCCCGCTGTCTCCAGGACGCTGGTAACCGCTGCACGTGGCTAACTGTTCTTCATACCCGTTTTTAATCACATGCTGTTTTAACCGTGATACTTGGTACGTTGCTCTGCTCATGTTCGCACTGTCTGAATAAATCTTAATGCACTAATGGAGCGCTCCTGTCCTCTTCTCTTGTTCTACTCTATGTGTAATGAATTAAAATAACAAAACAGTCTTCCTATAGATATCACTACACTTGGTCAAAATCAGACGGTGAACCATATGGAAGATAAAATAGTGGAATAGTTCTTTCCGTTGGATGATATGTTGAGATGGATATACAAAGATAAATGAGGCATATAGAGGCAAGTCTAACTCCGTACCACAATCCCATGTGGTTATTACAATGCAGGGCACAGCAGCCAGATAACTCAAATAGTTGTGAAACACACAGGACTCGTTATCACTATTCCCAAATTTAGGGTGAAGTGTCCGATGTAGATAGTCCTGGGCACAGTGGTGGTAATTGGCACAAGAGATGGTAGCTGCCCAAACAGTTTTTTGTAATAATAGCGGAGTGTAGCCTGATAAACTTCAAATAAATACTCACTTGTGCTAGTTGGTAAACGGCGAGTCACAGAGAGGCAAACAGACCCGCCCGGCTTCTCGAGAGCCTCAGAGTGTAACATAGATGGCTTAAATGCAAAACCCAGTAGCGGTCTCAATTCCAAGTCCATCAGCAGGATCAAAATGACCAGGTAAATTGTAGATGGAAGGCTGAAATGTTTGTACCTTGACACCTTCCATCGCTTTGACTAGCTATTTCATCAGAAGGAATAAAAGGAATTCCTTTTATTCCTTCTGATGAAATCGCTAGTCAAAGCGATGAAACGCGTCAAGATTTAAAAGAGACAGGCAACTACTAAATAGCGGCGATTAGCAGAACTCCAGGTGGACCAGAAAGGAGACATACAACTACTAGAAAATGTTGCTTACTCTTGTTGTAGCTGCCTGTCTCCTTTCTGGTCCTCCTATTTTAAAAGGCCTGTGCATTGTTTGCAAAAAAGTTAAGTCTCCTTCATTTATTCCAGCCAATCAAATCTCCTCTTTAGGCTGATTGACAGTTGCTTGCAAGGGCAGACACGAGAAATTAGTGGTACATGTGAAACGTTCAGAGCCGAGAATTTCCCGGGTTATAGGTGCACTAATAACACTTTTTTTTTTGTTGTTTTTTTTTTTTACAGCAATATGCCCACCAATAACCCAGGTTGAGAATACCATGTTTTTCAAGGGTGGTTATGTGAAAGCTGTATCAGCATTCCATCTCTCACTCCCTGTGTACAAGTTTTCCTTAGAGGTCTATAGTTGCATTTAACTTGCATATAGTACATTTGTTTTTAGCACTTTTGCAGTGTGATAACAATCATCCTTAGTTATCATTTTGAAAGATTTTAATCACTTCGGGCCATATTCAGAGATGCGTTTTTTTTTAAGTACGCAATTCTACGCACGCACATCGCAAGCCAACACCCCTTACAATGCCCTCTCACGGCCGTGCTGTCGGTGACTTATGAGACTAGACCACTCTGTCCTTTACGTGTACTTACGTGGGTATATACATGCCGTATGTGCGATTCTTAATATCCGCGCCCTCACACTTTCATTTAAATGCCTCCAACCATCCACTTTCATGTAAATTTTCACATCCGTTTTTCAACCCCGCCCATCTGTACGTATTTTACCAACTGTGATTCACAAGTCCATCCGATCAGCACTTATGTGCGTATATTCGACGTAACTTACGTAAATAAAGTTACTACGCATGCGCAGTTAAAACGTACCTAAAAATACGCACGCAACTCCACGTGAAAACGGATCTGTGAATACGGTCCTTATCTATGAAAGCAAGATAAATGATTTATACTTACATCTACGCATGCTGGCATTAGGATATCAATTTTACAAAAAAAATAAACTAAAAATGAAAGGATCAAATAAATGCTTCACTAGACCAGAGAATGTACTGTTTCGGCATCATTCATGCGCGTTAATGGTTCAGATTGACAGTTATGTCATTTTCATCGTAAGTACATTGATTTAAGAATAGAGCTACGATGCATGCGTAGCAGCTTATTTACGCTATCTACGTACCATTTCTGTACATATAGGGCCAGATCCAGAACAACGCTTGTGAGCGAATTTACGCGTGGCGGAGACATAAAATCGCGTTTTGGTAAGTACTGCGCATGCGCACCATAGAAAATACGCTCCGTAACGCAGCGTGAATGTGAACGTATGGGCCATTCACGTATGTGTCGCGTAAATACTTACGTGTGGGCGTGCCAATTTTACGTGAGTCTAAAATATATCTGAAATACGCTATGTAGGCGGGGGTTTGTATTTAAAGTGTACAGTATGGGCGTGCTTAGCTGCGTAAATACGTGTTGCCCATACGTACGTGAGCGGATCACATCGGTTACGTTGCCAAAAGTAAAGGTAGGGTTTGGAAAGCGGATCTCGGACAAAATACGTACATTCAAAGTGGTGTGACAAGGGGAGTGTATAGAAGGTAAATAAGCTACGTGAGTAAACATATTGCAAACGTAGTTCTGGATCTACCCCATATTGCGTAAGCGCGGTCTTTAGACGTGTTATATACCTTTTTTTAAGAATTAAGCTACTACGCATGCGTAGTAGCTAATTTAGGCAATCTGCGTACAGAAATGGTACGTAGATAGTGTAAATAAGCTACTAGGCATGCGTAGTAGCTTCATTCTTAAAACAACATACGTAAGTGGAAAACTACGTAACTGTGAATCTGGATCTATAACATATATCAGTATAGTCTACTTCTTACAACGTGATTGGAGGATAGAGAGCACAAAACTTTCAGAAACAGTTCACCGTCAGTTCTCAGAACCAAGACTGAGAAAGTTTCCACTTACTTACGTTTATTTGCTAAAGCTGGCTCCACTTCAACAACTCTGGAACTGAGAGACAGATTAAATGTGTTGGTGCTTCAGTACTCTGGGCAGTTTATCATCCTGACAATCTTTTTAAATTAACCCTGAAAGTCCTTCAAAAAGTGTTCACAGCTGGCCCCTCAACTAGAGAATGGGTTAAATTAGCTATCTGCAGGAGTTCACTGTATTTGTACTGTGCTGTGTACTTATTGGCTGTGTCTTATACAGAGGCCCAAGAATGGGCCTTGATAAACCTGATAAAAAAAAAAAAATGAAAACACAAAACATTACATTACATATTTACAGTCATTTCCTAGACAGGATCAGACTGATCCTTTATAGACCACAACAGGACAGAAAACTTTATTTATAATGACATTAGATGACAGCAGCACTGACTAGAGACGTAGGATTGGCCCTCTAGCTGACAGTGCTTCACTGATGAACATGACAACTATATTATGGGAAGTTGCAGCTTTATATTTAGATACGCTTTGGATGAGTAAAAAAAAACAGAGGTTTGTATTTATTTCTAATTTGTGGAAAAGGTGTTATAAATCTGGGCTGGATCCAGACGTAAGTAAGTGCTTGAAATTAGTTACAACTGGGCTAAACCATGTTGATTGCAGGGGAGTCATATTTCATCTGTTGCAAACAGTATTAGAGTTGAGAGGTGATGTTTCCTATCCCAAGTCTAAATAACAGTGTGATAGTAAAGTATCTGTGTGCAGTAAGCAATTCAAAATATATCCCTGCATGCAAAGAATACAATTAACTTGCTATTGCCTCTGAACGGCACTGCGGATACTGTATAGCGCCTTATAAATAAACTTTAATAATAATAACTTGACTCCCCCTACAATCAACATGGTTTAGCCCAGAAGTAACAAATTTCAAGCACTTACTTAATACTGGATCCAGCCCAATATGCATATAAATCTGTTCTAACCAATCAGAACAAATTGAAACCGATCCAGACTTTAAGCTGGCCACACACTAGAGCGTGTTACTGCCGATAAACAGGGCGATTTTCCCGTGGGGAAAGGTCCCGATATTGACACCATACACTAGCAGAAGCTGGGGACGATAATCTCTGTTGTAGAGCCTGAAGCCAGCGCTGCAGCCTGTCAGCGTGTGGGGCTCTGAAGCGCTCTGCCCTCTCTCATTTGGAAAATGGGCACTCACTGCACTATTTTGCTTACGATAAACGATAATCATTCAAGAATTCCAAAAGATGAGATAATCGGGCCCTAGCGTTTTAGGAACGTTTTATCCCTATTTAGAAAAAAAATCTGCACCATACACTAGACCAATATTTGGCGCAATCCACGATAATTCTGCGTTTGGGCCGATAATCACTCTAGTGTGTGGCCAGCTTAAGAGCCAATAGTCTTTTGACAGAGTGGTGGGGCTAGTGCACTAGTGTTCCCTCTTAGTTAATTTAACAGGATATGCATTTCCTCTTAACATGCACACATCTAGAAAGTAGGATTATATAGCAAAGATCTGAGATACAAATTCAAAAGGTGCAATGGGGGTGTTAATTATCAGCTGTATTACCACCATATATGTCTTGCCTTCCGCAATGCACCTTGATTTCAGTGACAGTGGACGTGCTGCAGAAAACCGTCTGAGGGAAATTTAGATGGAATGAGGTTTTTTGTCAAATGACTTAGCAGTCCAAAAATAAGATTTCATTTTCACCGAATGATTATTAAGACATGTTAAAAGGTACTTTTTAATGTGTGGGGGGGAGGATGGCTATACACATTGCACAAAATGATTTCATTTTTGCACAAAGGCTCAGGGCCGTATTCAGAGATTCAAGTTCTGTGCGTATTTTTAGGATCGGATCGATTTTGCATCAACTGCGCATGCGTAGTAATAGTGCTACGCCGTCTACGTTGAAGTTAAGGTCGGAAATGCCTAAGGGACGGACTTGTGAATCGGGCGGGGAATAATGCGACCCTAAGTGCAGCGGAAATATACGGACCTAAGGATTTGCATAGAAATGGGCGGGGTGAGGCATTGAGATGAGGGAAAGTGGGCGCGCTTACAGAGTTAGGGACGGTAATATACGCAACTGATACACATAAGGCTGGAAGTGAGTGCGGCCAGATAGGGCAAGTCGATGGAGGTGGAAGTTTAGGTCCGGCCGGAGGTTGCGAGGGGAGTGACTGTTTTTTCTGGTGGGTGTAACCTGCTCCGACCTGCCACTTAGTTGCATATATTTGCGGCCCGATCGCCAACGGAAGTCTGAATACGGTCCTCAGAGAGCAGACGCATTCCTTTATTGCAGACGTGACAGCTGATAGCGAACCCTTTTTCATCTGTCCTGTATAACTGCTGCTTTGGCTAACAGTAGGAAACATAATGATCTATTTCTATGTAAATGACGCTGACACGCAAGAGTCACATACAAGACGACACCACGGAGGAAAGCCACAGATGAAAGGCATCAAAGGTAAGTAAGGTATTTACTTGCGGCCCACACAATTTTACACTTGCCAATTGAGGTTTTGAGTTTGACGTGCCTGCTTTATTAGAACCTGTTATGCGCAGGTGACATGTAAAAGTGAGTGGGGGGGGACTGAAAGGTGCCTATTTTTTTATATTATTATCAAATCAAAATTACATTAAAATCATTATTCTGCCTTTTACTTGCAAATTTGGTTGATTGGGACCATTGACCCAATCCAAGGCCCGAATTCCCAAACACGGACGTATTGCATATATGTCCTTAAATTACTGATAATAGCGTTTCTTTACGTAGATTGCGTCTATGCGGTCTTAAAGATGTGCAATACGTCCGTGGTTGTGAATCCGGGCCCAAATCTTTATATGCTGAGAAAGAGCCTATGTCAAATTGCTTGACCTTTTCAGAAGCTTTCTCACCCATTATTAGACGCTTATACGCTTCAATACCCAATGCTGCCTGGCTGAAATGCTCCTCTCACCCTTATAGAAGAGTTCCTTGCGGCTACCATCTTCTCTGATACAGAAGAATGAATCCTGGAGAGCAAGCTCTGACCATTTTCATATGTTGTTACTAACTCTCAAGAAGTAAAGAAACCCAATTTTCCAGACTTCAGTGCGGATTCCATTCATTAGCCTTCGCCACAGAGGCTAACGTACGCAATTTGCAATTCCAAATTCTGCACTACTACATGCGGAATGGACTACCATGCACATGACCCCACCTTATGTATCCTGCATGTATCTCTGCGTGTGCGGGATACTGAACCATGCATAAGGGTTTAGCCAAGCCTCCCGTGTGGAATTCTGGACTGTATTCAGTGTACCGGATGTATAACATATAACACAATTACTACTGCGCATGCGTAGTCATTCTTTAACGTAATCTAGGTATCTTTTTCTTACGTAGATTGTGTAAATGCGGTCTTTCAGACTGCATTTACGCAATCTACGTAAGAAAAAGATACGTAGATTATGTTAAAAAATGACTATGCATGCGCAGTAGTAACAATCGCTAAACACCGGGCGTATATGTTATACGTCCGGTACTCTGAATACGGGCCTCTGTCTTGAGATGGATGCGTTCAGATGCTGAATCCCATGGACCGTCCATGCATAGTGACAGGCTATTTGACGTACGGAAATCACTTGTCGTTACTAAATAAGGATCAGGCCCACAAAGCATTCAATGCCCTGAACACAGTGCTAG
>WWET01001190.1:244544-261123 GCA_011038615.1 Limnodynastes dumerilii
GGGTTGTGTTCCAAAAGCGCATCCAAACATCTGTGTGAGCATTTGGGAAACCAATGAAGGAACCCTATCCTGAATTGATGTGTCTGTCTGACTAGTGTGGCGGCCCATTAGTATGCCCTGACTTTACTTTAAAAGGATATATATGTTTCCCACTCATGACCGCAACACTGCATTACGATCGCAACACTCTTAGCATGTGCATTTGCCAGAGAACATAATGCACACTTTGCAGTGTGTGACAGTCTGCGTCTGTTGCGATAATGCGTTGGAGGCCATGTTGTTGAAGTTTCCTCCTCAGATTGATAAAAAATCATTTTCTCCTTATTGAATTCAGATGGGATACTAGGGAAATAAGGTGGGGTATACGGCCCGGATTCACAACCACGGACGGTTTACACATACAACCTTAATTCACCGATAATAACTACTGCGCATGCGTAGTAACTATTTTACGTAATCTAAGTATAGTTTTGTTACGTAGATTGCGTATATGCTGTCTTAAAGACCACATCTATGTAACAAAACGATACGTAGATTACGTAAAATACTTACTACGCATGCGCAGTAGCTATTATCAGTAAATTAAGGACATATGTGCAATACGTCCGTGGTTGTGAATCCGGGCCTACATCACCATCTCTAACAAGTCCCTATACAAGAGCAACTATAGCTCTGTCATTTGTGGAGCTTCCCAATTATGTTGTGGTTATTGTTTCCAGACCCTGCCACACAAAGCCGACTATATTGGCAGGAGATCAGTAAACTGTTGAAGAGCTGTGATCCCCTATAACTAGATTATTTGGCTTGAAAATGTCTCTATTATCAGTGAGGAAGGGGATAAACCCTCAGCAGGGCTGCCATGTGACTATACCCCCAGAGTTCCTCTGAGCTGCAGACAGAAAATCAGGATCATGAAATTAACAGAAGCCTAGACTGCAATGTTCTACCTCTGCACCGGTGGTAGTTTTTCATGTGCCCCACTCTGGACCAAGTGTGGGTTGTCTGCAAAAATGGCCCCTTTACTGAAAGGGCAGTATTATACCAACCAATTTCGAATTGGCTCTGTTATCGATTGCTTTTGTCCCGCCAAGGAACAGCAATCGAAAATCCAGAGGACGAATCTGTAGCAGTGAGAGGTGAGTATTTATCATACCCCAACCCTTATTATAAGTCTCCCCATAACCCTCTCCTTTCATTACCCTAACCCTCCCTTCTCCTCAGCCTGACCCTACGACTCCCCTACCTGCAGCCTGACCCTAAGATTCCCCTACCTGCAGCCTGGCAATAAGACTCTCTTACCTGCAGCCTGACACTAAGACTCCTTTCCCTTCAGTCTAACCCTTAAACTCCCCATAGACGCCTAACCCTAAAACACCCCATAGACTCACCTGTTATATTCAGCTGTCTGGTCCGGTGTGACGGGTCTGCGGCAGAGGTCTCCAAATGGAAATAGAAGCATAAATTCGGCATACTTACCCAATCATTAATAAATTCTTCTAATTAACGCTATTTTTGAAATACAGACAGATGAAAGAGAGCTTTAGATAGTGGAACCTTAGTTTGATTATGAGCTCTCTAGGACATCTCAAGCAGAGACAATGGGAACCTAACTTGGGTTGAAAAATAGGCAGGAATTTGGTAAGTGTTTGAGAAATCTATACTTACCATGCGCCAAAGGACAAGGGGGCGTTATAATTACATTTTTATTATTACTGAAAACAATATAATAATGGGTGGGGTCAAATTTTAAAAATTATCCCTGGGCTTCATAAAGCACAGTTACGCCACTGCCTGTCAAATGCCCATTTAAGATGATGGAGATGACCAAACTACCCTCGTGGTTTTCCGGTGTGAAAAATAAAGACCATTGTACCAACAAACCACACATGCAGCCAGCAGTCTGAATTTTAGAAAGAGGCGGAGATGCGACTCCTGGGGCCAGATTTACTAAGCTGCAGGAAAGGAAAAGTGGAGATGTTGTCCGTAGCAACCAGATTCTAGCTGAAATTTTTTTGTTTGTAATAGGAAAGTGAGAGCTAGACTATGATTGGTTGCTACGGGCAACATCTCCACTTTTCTTTTCCTGCAGCCTATTAAATCTGGCCCTTGGAGTCGTTAAGACTCCTTCACTTAAAGGAGGCCCCGCAACCCAAGCCTAATGCTCCATGCCCCACAGCCCTAACTTTCCCCTTCAGCATTAACCCTATACCTCTACAGCTGGCGCATTCAATCCCTAATCCCCGCTGCTGCCTCTCACTATTGGGAACGGGTAGTAAATACACGTTACTAATTTTAATTCTGCTTTATTTCAAACAATGATACACCTGCCATTCAGCTGGCGGCTGTATCATGTTCGAAATTCGTCCCCTTTTGACCAGGAAGGGCATCTCGCTATGCTCACCTCTTCCTGGCCTTTCTCCAAATTCCAATACCTATAAAATACTTTAAAAAAAGTTTACATTAGTTGGTTAAAGTGAACAACTGTATTGTATACCTTGGTTCCAATTGTGATAATCGAATCGAAGTTATAAACTTATAAAATAGATATCCTGCAACAAGAATACTAAAAAAAGGATAACTGATGCTTGTTACTAGAAATCTGTTGTTGAAAGCAATCAGCGTAGACCCGCTAATGTGTCAGACTTAGGGCTAGATTCACTAAGCGGCGGGAAAGGAAAAGTGGACCTGTTGTCCATAGCAACTAATCAGATGCTAGCTGTCACTTTCCTATTGCATACTAGAAAATGTCAGCTAGAATCGGATTGGTTGCTATGGGCAACATCTCCACTTTTCCTTTTATCGTGGCTTAATAAATCTTGCCCTTAATGCTGATTACACATCTATGTGTGTATGTGACTGTCATCCTTAAAAGTTTATTGATGAAGCTAAATAAAATGTAGCTTCCTAACGGCAGCTGTTAACGTCCCAAAAATATTTTGGGACATTTATGTGCAGACATGCACGTGGGAAGGTTCTCTCTGACGTCTACATTGCTCTTTGTATTTATTACTGGGTACACATTCCACTGACAGGACACATTATAAAGATTATAAAAATAAAAATACACCTCCAGGTAATGCTTTTTCAATGAAAATGTAAATCCTTCCAGGACCTACATTTTCTGTTTACAGCAAAAGTCTATCACCATTTCTTCTACTGCTAAAAAAAAATTCATTATTAACTTAAAGGTGAACAGAAGAACAAGAAATAATAGAAATGTGAAAAAAATAAATGTTTCTCACATTGTGTTTGCAGACTGAACCGGAAGTGCCTGAAATAAACCATAGAAACACAGAAACATAGCAACTGATGGCAGATAAAAGCCACATGGCCCATCCAATCTGCCCAATTGTTTATTTAACACTATACTGACCCTAGACCCTATTTTACAATCAATTTATTGTAAGATTTGGGATATCCTTATATTTATCTCAAGCATGTTTAAACCATTCTACTGTTAGCCCAAACCACTTCAATTGACAGAAGAAAGAAGACACTGCGCTGAATGGTGAGTAGTAACCTAACCCCAACCCTTACCCTAACCTTCCATTACCCCCTCCCTTCCAATACCTCAATTCTTCCTTCCCCGCAGCCTGACCCTAAGACTCCCCTCCTTGCAGCCTACCCCTAAAACTCTCCTCCCCGGAGCCTAAGCTTAAAACTCCCAATATATTCCTACTCACCTGCGGCGGATGCGACAGGTCTATGGTGGCGTTTCCGAATGAATGAAGGGTAAGTATGTCGATGGCATGCTTACATATTTACAAAAAAAAATTCACAGTAGCACTATTTTCTAAATAGAGACAACTGAAAATTAGCTTTCGGCTGTCTCTGTTTCTAAAATAGCACTTTCGCAGCGGCAAATCCCACCACTGAAACCCTGTCCCTTTTCTGCTCCAAGCTATATGTGTTTAGTTCCTCTAGTCTTTCTTGGTATGTTTTATGACAGAGGCCATGCACCATACTAGTTCCCCTTCTTTGCATAGTAAATAAAATCATGTCATTCTGGAGATATGGCCTCTGGAACTGAACACAGTATTCTAGGTGAGGGCGTACCAATGACCTAGAAAGGGGCATCACTACTTCTCTCTTTCTGCTACTAATTCATCTTTCAATGCAGCTAAACACCTGACTACCCTTTCTCATTGCTTTGTTCCATTGTTTGGCTACCTTTAAGTCACATGTAATAGTGACCCCTAGATCTCTTTCCTCCTCAGTAGTTTCTAATGTAGTTCCACTAATGATATATTGAGCTTTTGGGTGTTTGCGCACCCAAGTGAATGATTTTGCATTTTTGGCATTAAACTGTAGTCCCCACACTCTTGAGCGTTCATCGCCCATTTGAATGGTAGGTCTGTTCTGTTCCATATCTTTGTATCATCTCCAAAACGCATATTTTCCCCTGAACACCACAAGTATAAATAATGAAATAGTTCCAAAATTATTAATAAAGAAATTCATCAACAATTAATAGATCATTTATTACATTATCATAATTTTTTTGCATTATGTGTGATTATTATTTTTGCAAAAGTAATTCTTCATCTGTTTGAAGTGTGCTGGGGATTTTCCACATTAAAAAATGTATATATAGATGAAGGACCATTCTAAGCGAGTCAAATAACTGGTAAGTACATAATTTTAAGGCAAAAGCATTGAACTAAAATACTGCATAGCTTTATGTTTATTTTATAAAATAGAGTTGAGCTAAGAAACTTCACCTAATTTCACCTAATTTTAATTCTGGTTTTACTATTTAAATCTGCCTCCCCTTGCAATTCAACATGGTATTGCTCAGGTCTACACTTACACCTAAAAAAAAAAAGGTGGAAGTGCAACTCTGAATCAGCCCCTATGTCAACCTTTTCCTCTGCGTGAATCTGAATAAGCTACAATGATCATTTCAGACAAAAAAAAACCCCATCCCCCCAGAAAGAGCTACACAACTCCAAGAAACATTTATATGACAGAAAGTGTTATGGTCTGATGGGATAATATAGAGTTACAAAACAAAGAGGTTGCTCAATTTATAGGACACCCAACATTTGTTTAAAAAAGATAGGGGAAATCTACATAGGAACAAAGGGCCTGATCCAGACCTACGCCGATGCGCTGTGCTTAGTAAAGCTGGCCATACACTAGGCGATTATCGGCCCGATCTTCCAATGATCGGATGATCGGGCAAATAATCGCTCTAGTGTATGGTACAGATCTATTTTTGAAACGTCAAATACACGCACCAGAAACGCTAGCGCCCGATATTTTAAAGGAATAGTACAGAGAGGGACCAGCCGAACCCGCACTGTGTGAAGCGCGGATTCGGCAGATCCCTATCTGTACTACTCCCTGCAATAGACGCTGCTGCAGATCTATGCACTATGCTGCTTTGACAGCTTTAAAGGTAGACTTGTAAGCTGTCAGAGCAGCTTTGTACATAGCTCTGCAGCAGCGCCATAGAGAGCGCTGCCTCCCCCCTACCCTCTTCTGCTAGGAATATCGGTCCCAGCAAAGGAGGTGTATGGTGCCGATAACAGGACATTTCCCTAGCGGGAAATCGTCCCGTTTATCAGCCCACCCCCTGCTGGGACCGATAATCGTCCTAGTGTATGGCCAGCTTAAGGCACAGCGTATCGGCGTGCACTCTCCCCGACACTCCCCCTGTACGAGCGTATTTTCCCTCGCTTACGCCGGCTGAAGGCTACCCTAACTTCAGCCGGCCTAAGCAAGGGAAAATATGCTCGCACAGGAGCATTTGGCCACCAACCCCTCCCTCTCTGAATGTAGTAACGCTGGGGGACGTTCCCTCCAGCATTACTACGGTGCTGCTACATAGTTACGCCGGACAACATCTGCCAGGCGCATGCGTAGATTGGCTTTTAAGCCGATCCTACGCTGCTAGTTCTGGATCAGGCCCAAAGAAACAAATGCCTTAGCTCACTTATTACCCAGTAGCTAACTGGCCATTTTATCTGTAAAATACAAAGTACAAAGTAGAAATATTAGTTACACACAGTATAGCATCAGGTCCAGACTCAGCTCAGATTAGCTCAACTTCTGTGCTTTTCAGGCGTATTGTGGACAATTTTAAACAATGTGCTTGCTCAGAGCGTCAGAGTGCACAAATCCAAGCTAATTGATCAGCATCATCCAGACGATGCCACTTCCGACAAAGGTACACGGCTGAAGTCACAAGAGGTCTGTTCCAAAGCGCGGGATGGGGGAGAAGGGGAGGGCTGCTATAAGCTACTGCTGGCACTTTTTAAACAGCGCTGCCAGGGTTGCAGGGTTGGTGCTGCTCTCCTCCAGGCCCATTAGCAATCGAACCCCCCCTCACCAAGGGTAGTTAAGCCACTGGGCACCACTAGGCATTTCCTCTCTCTCTCTCTCTCTGCCAGGCTTATGTACTTCGGTGAATCTGGATAGTGCAGCCCAGTAACAGCGGATCCCTCTGAATCTTATGCCTGGGTGTGAGATTGCACAGATATCAGAAGTATGGATCCAGCCCATATAGAGAGCTAGATACAAAGAAACGTGTGTATTGGCCAAGTTAGACAAAATTGGATTAATCCTTTAATGTTTCTACATGGTTGTGGTATCTTGGAATTATGGTGATGTGTTTCAGTGCTGGGCACGGGCAATAAAGGTTTATAATAATAAAAATACTACTACTAATAATAATCAGGATAATTTGCAAACTGAATGGTGAATATTACAGACTTGATGCTAAGTAGACGGCAACACTTCCATAGTATATGGACGATTTTACTTGTTGCACTTAAAACACTGACCATATTTACATTTAACTCTAATTTAGAGTTTAGCTATAACATGTTCCCTCTCAACTCACTCTATTTACAAAAATGTAAATTTCCTTCCCCCATGTGTATAAAGTGCATATTTGCTGCTACTTTTAGCTCTGGATCAGCCCAATATCTTTGAGAGGCCGATCTTGACCTTAATCTCGTGGAAAGCCTGTGGTATAGCCTTGCATTTAATATCTGCCAGAAGCTGTTCAGATTATGAGTGGAGCATAGTGAAAGCATATTTGTTTAATAGCATTAAATGCTTACATTTGCTTTAGGTGGTGGTAACAGAAAGGAATAGGAGGGTAAATGTATGACCTCAATAATCCCAATTCAAGGACATTGATTTAAGCATAATACAGATGCTGGAATTCATAGCACTGTCTTTATATTCACAGATGATACAAGATAATGCAGTGTGATAAACTGCTCATTTTAGTGGTCTACAAAGGGTCGAAAAAACCTAAAGATATTTGACTTGATCCAGATACATATAGATTTTGGCATCCAAAGTTCTGAATGCAGGAGTGTAAAGCCCTCCCCCCTTCACTCCAGCATGAGGCATTCATTTCCATGGCCAGGACCCTACCTTAAGGATTCCGCACGCATTTCTGTGCATGCAGAATACTGATTTGTACGTAGGGGCTCACTCACTATGCTTATCTCTTATGCATGGTGAGCAGGCTAGCCCCCTCCCCAATGGGGGCTGAATTTCAATCAGCATTGGGAGGCTGCGTTATGATGTGGAAATATTAATGCTGCGTCTGCTCAGTTTTCTGACATATATGTCAGCTGATTTTCTTAATTCTGGAACAGGCTCATGGATATTCACAATGTCAATTGAAATCGGCTACATCTTGTCCAATCAGTCTGTTGCTTCTTGTGTCAGCAGCATCTTTAGCAGCAGCAACGTATTTACGCAGCTAAGCACGCCCATACTGTACACTTTAAATACAAACCCCCGCCTACATAACGTATTTCAGACGTATTTTGGACTCACGTAAAATCGGCACGCCCACACGTAAGAATTTATGTGACACATACGTGAATGGCCCATACTTTCACAATTACACTATGTTACTGAGCGTATTTTCTATGGTGCGCATGCACAGTAGTTACCAAAAGGCGATTTTACGTCTCTACCACGCGTAAATTCGCTCACAAGCGTTGTTCTGGATCTGGCTCAAAATATTCTGTGATAACCTTTGTAATTTAAGTTCCTCACAAGAGACACATCACATCACACTTGTCTGACTATTTTACACCTGTATTTTTTGCTCTTAGAAATGCTCCTGATTATTTGCCAGAATTCGCCTATAAGCATCACTGAGCATTAGGCTTATGCTCTAAAGTGGTTTATTAGTTTGACTCTTGGGGCCAGTTTCAATTAGCCGCGATGACGGGAAAAAGTACGAGCTGCACTTTTTCCCATCATATACGGTATGAAAAATAGGCGAATTTCTCCCAAAAATTCACCCCAAAAAAATTTACGGAATTAGCTTCGCACCGCAAAATACACTGCTGCGAAGCTAATTGAATCTGGCTCTAGGACTAGGCCTTATCTGTGTGAAGTTTGTATGTAAGTTTGTATGTTCTCCCTGTGTTTGCATGGGTTTTCTCAGGGCGTTTTCTCAGGCCGCAGACTAAAGTCACCACAGTCTGTGTGTGTGTGGGTGCACATGTGTGTGTATGTATGCATGTATGTATGTGATAGGGAACTTAGAATGTACCCCCATTAAGGCTGGGAATGATGTGAATGTGAAATATTCTCTGTAAAGCGCTGCATAATCTAAGGGCGCTATATAAAAACTGGTTAACAAATAAATAAATATTATAACACCAGGATTTTAATGCACCGAGAGTAATGGTAAATACAATTCTTCTATAATATATTCAGGACAGGAGAATTCAGATTCTGCAAACGCACAGACAAGATGAAATACACTACCACTGACACTGCACCCTGTAAGCACGGTGTATTTTTATGTATTTAGTTCAGTATGCTTGTGCTGACATTACATTTGTCTCAGACCTTTTAGTTGATGAAAAAAAAAGGTTGTTTTAAATAAACAACCAGCTGCTTTTTTTTCTAGCTTAAGTATCTCTATTATCTAACAGACTGTCATTTAGCATCTATTCAGCAATATACACATGAATTAGTTATGCAAAACACAAGCATTCAGTGCTGCACTTCAATACAATGGGAGCATTTCCAGCACAGAAGCCAAGAAAAGGGGAGGTAGAAGGCAGACTCGTGGGTGACATCAGGAAAGCCAATAAGAAGCAAGCTAAGGAGCCAAAATCTTTATTAAAACTAAGTTGCTATTATTACCCATTTGTTTTTTTGTTTGTGGCATCTTTAACCCAATCAGGATACAGATTACATTCAGATGAAACGTTACTGAAACAGCTTAAGTGCACTTTGGTGGTATATATGCCAAACTGTATATTGATTCAGTTGCATGCATGAAACAGTATATAGCTACCCAGAAGCATCATAGAAACATAGAAAGTGACGGCAGATAAGAGCCACACGGCCCATCCAGTCTGCTCAGTTGTTTGTTTAAAACTATTCTGAACCTAGATCCTATTTTACTCTCAATTTAGTTTGAGATTTAGAATATTCTTATATTTATCCCAAGCATGTTTACACTGTTCTGTTGTGTTACCTCAACCATCTCGGAAGGGAGGATATTCCAATTATCTATCACCCTTTCAGTGAAGTCATTTTTCCGCACATTTCCTCTGAATCTACTGCCCTATAGTTTATATCCATGCCCTCGTGTTCTATTACACCTCTTCCTTTATATAATGCCCCCTCCTGTACCTGTCACCCTCCAGTTTATATCCATGCCCTCGTGTTCTATTACACCTCTTCCTTTGAAAATTGCCACCCTCTTCTTCCTGGTTACACCCCTTGACACATTTGAAAGCTGCTATCATATCCTCCGTTCTTTTTCTGCTGCTTGCTATACATGTTTAGTTCTTCTAGTCTTTCTTGCTATGTTTTGGGACACAGGTCATGCACCATTTTAGTCAAGAGACGAGTAGAGGGGCTACTATTTACCTAGGCCCAGGCATGCTGGGGGGAGGGGGTGAATCGAGAATGCATAATGTTCAAGAAGGCGGTGAAAGGATGGCAGGAGGTATACAAGGTGTACATACAGAGCCATATGATTTTGAAAGAGAAAGGAACTGGAAAATGAGCAGTCTGAACTGAATCTTTGTAGTTTATGTATCACTTTTTTTATTTGCTATTTCAATAAATCAATAAAAAAAATTCTATCCTTAATTTAGGCTCCAGCATATTACACAGTGCTTTACAATCAAAGAATGTAATTAGAAAACGGAGAAAAAAAAAAAGAGAAACTTGTGGATAATATATGCAATAAAGGTCTCACTGTCCTGTGTTTACCCGACTAAAACATGACATTCTGCTATTGCTGCCCATTCATGCCAATGCTGGGAATTTAGTGATCCTCTAATGCTTGTCACCCTTGTGACTTATATGAGTTAGCGTAGCTTTAAGACCGCCATACACTAGAGCGATTATCGGCCCGATCACCCAATTATCGGGTGATTGGGCAAATAATCGCTCTAGTTAGTGGGCAAGATCGTTTTTCCTAACGCCAAATAAACGCACCAGAAACGCTCGGATGCGATTATTTGGTCTTTTGGAAAGTTTAATAAATATCAGGAGAAAGCTCCCGATATTTTAAGGGAGCCAATCAGCAAGCTGAATGGCTCCCTATCCCTGCAATAGACGCTGCTCCATATCTATGTACAAAGCTGCTCTGCCAGCTTTGAATGATACCTTCAAAGCTGTCAGAGCAGCATAGTGCATAGATATACAGCAGCGGCTATTGCAGGGAGTAGTACAGACAGGGATCCATGCTGTGTGAAGCGCGGCTACGGCTGATTCTTGTCTGTATTTCTCCCTGTATCGCTGCTGCAGATCTATGTACTATGCTGCTCTGACAGAGAAGCTTTGTACATAGCTCTGCAGTAGCGCCATAGAGAGCCCTGCCTCCCCCTTCCCCTCTTCTGCTAGCATTATCGGTCCCAGCAGAGGAGGTGTATGGTGCCGATAACAGGACATTTCCCTTGCCACCCCCTGCTGGGACCGATAATCGCCCTAGTGTATGGCGGCCTTAAGTGTAAGTTTATACCAGTCTGTTCATTCCCCTAGGACCTTTTTTTCTGAATTGCTTGACAACAACTTCATCATTTTCGTCATTGTGCTGTCACATGAGCGGCTGATTTAATTTTTATTTTTACTAACAAGGGGCCGGATCCTACCCTACGGGCACCTTACGGCCACCCAAGGTCAGTACGGCTGGCATCGTAGCGGGGAGCGCACGCCCTGTGCACTCCCTGCTGTCGGTAGGAAATGTGGACACTTACGTGTCCAGATTCCTACCCTATCTTTTACGGTCTTATGGCCTTGCGGCCGCATACCTGGTCGTAACGAGGCTAACCCCCCGCACCATCCCATCATTAGCATGTCTATCTTCACCTTCACGGCAGAGATACGCCATGCATAATGGGGGGAAAGCCCCCTTTTCATAAGAGCCGGCAGTTAGTTACGTACGACAACACTTACGCCATCGTTAGAAGGTTATGCGCATGCGCCCAGCCTTCTAGACAGGGGAATTACAAACCCGCTATACGTAATTCCCCTGTCGGCCGTAGCCCAGGAATTGGGCCAAGGAAGTTTACCTAAAATATTGTCCAGAGAGTGTAGAATATAAATTCTAAAGCTGGCCATACACTAGAGCGATTATCGGCCCGATCCTTCAATTATCGTGTAAGAGCCCGAATTATCGCGCAAGTGTATGGTAACGTTTTTTCCAACGAGAATCCAATAATCGTCCAAATAGGGCTTCTGAACGATTATTGGATCTTTTGACATGTTTGATTTAAAACGATAAAAAGCACCAGATTTTTTGAAAAATCGCATAGTATATGGGCATTTCACGATAATTGTGAGATCTTCGGCGATAAATTTATGGTGAAGTAGAGGCGTGCTTATGCAAATGAACTGTGACATTTAACGAAGCGCCTTGTGCATCACGAGCTGTGCGCCATGGATTTGTTGCTGCAAACTACATAATGAACGTTGACATTTCATGAAGCGCCTGTGTTGAAATGGCTGCTTATATATGGAGGTGCATCCTTGTGTATCATGACCTGTGGGCCATGGATTTGTTTACGACTGCGCCGTTTTTCTCGGTTTCTGCTGGGTTAAAATAACCATAGAAAGGGCGAAGATTCCAAGACCTTTCATATTCGCATCCATCTTGCCAGCAAAGAAGAAAGAGCAAACAAAGAGCTAGCTAGCACAGGAAGTTATATTTATACTTCCTATCGTCTACGTCAGTCACACCCACAGGCTAACGACGGCCCTTTATGTAAATTTTCAAAGAAAATCGGACGATAAAATAAAATTGTCGTACTGTGTATGGCCAAAAGCGATATTTTACACCCGACAAAACAAGACCAAAAATCAGCGTTTTTTAAAACTTTAGAACGATTATTGTATGCAACAAATGTACTGTATGGTGCCGATATTATTTGGCCCTGTAGCGGAAAAATCGGCAAGATTATCGCCGAATTCATAGCGGAAAAATCGGCAAGATTATCGCCGAATTCATGCGATTTTTGATAATCGCTCTAGTGTAGGGCCAGCTTAACCCTTGAAATACCAGGAAATATAATCACTCACTTGCCACCTCTTATATTTTTAAGTCGAGGCACAATTAAATATACAGAGAAGAAAGGACAGTTAAAGTCAGTTCTTCTAAATAGTTAGAAACTAAAATTAAACCCAATGGACTCTATAGTTACAGCAAATGCTAAAGAGGTTTCTTTCTACAAAAGGAAAAAAATAGGGCATGGCCTGAATTCTTCCTACTACACTCTCTAAGACAGTGATGAGAGAGACGTTATTCGCTATATAGCAGATCCACACTAATAGAGGCGAGAGCCGCCTCTTTGAAGGTATTTTTACTTTGAAAGGAATGATCCTTATGGTCTATTTAAACATGACACTTTGACCTGCTAATAAGTTGTGTTTCTTCACACCCAGGCATGTTTCTCTTTACATTAGTGCTCCGTATGCCTAAGGATATATATTATATGCTGATAATGCTAGGCAATCATTGGCCTCCTCTAAGCATTTGGAGATAGGTCCTTGTGCTCTGCATTAGTGGAAGACCGTCGTCTATGAAACAGCATAAATGATTTACTTACATTCTGCTCGGCAAGAGAATACACGAGCTGTGGAAGAATGTCTCCTTTAACAACTGCTTCTGCCAGATCATCATTATAATTGGCGAGCCTCCCAAGAGCCAAGGCAGAGGTCTGCTGGATAGTTGGGACCACGTCCAAGAGAAGGGGCCGCAGCAGAGACATAACGCCTAAGTAACAGGAAGAAATGAATGAGAAAATAAGACACCCTGAAAAGCAACAATACACCTTACTGAAAGGACCAGAATATTTATCAACTAAGTACAATAAAGAGCTCTGCATCTACCACCTAGTGAACATAATATATTACTGATCGTGGAATAATAGGATTAAGCCTTTATATAAATAGTTTTGGATAGTCTGTGAATACAATAGTGAAGAAGAGACATTTATTTATTGAAATACTCATAACAAGATGTAATCCAGTATTCTCATTGTGAAACAAGAACAATGCAAAAGAATAAGGGGCTTTTCCAGGCTTACCATGCCGCTGCCGCCAGAGCTTCCATCCAGCCTTCCCACACGGACTTGTTCTCCGAGGACCCTACACTTCTGCACTGTCCACACTTAAAATGGGGATGGTGCAGAAGTCTGGATAGTATGAAGGCACTTAGTATGTCCTCACTGTACTATCAGCATTCCACCCTACACAGCAGAAGGGCTTCTGCCCTAGTGTCTAAAACGGTACCAGGACAGAACTGTGGACCCAGATCCCCCCTGTGAACGCGGATGTTGTGCATAAACTGCTTACAAAAGGCCTTTTCGGAAGTCTGGATGAGGTCCAACGGTTACATCAATTAGAATTTTGCACATAGATTTCACTGCTACACAAAATATATGTTTATGTGTGGTTTTAAATAGTGCACCGCTTAGCACAGAGGTAGTCATGCTGAGATGTGAATATATATTAATGAAAACACAAAACTAATGCAACTGCAGACCTATTCTGAGTTGTGTGTGTATGTGTATGTGTGTGTGTGTGTGTGTGTGTATTTAGCAATAAAACGGTCATCCTAAACAGCAGGCTCAAACAAGTGAAAATTAATATTCCCCAAATTGTTGCCTTGGATACTGATAAACTGAAAATAGGGAGAAAACTGCACAAATGACCTTATTGTATAAGTCCGACGTCAAAGCATCCTGCAGGACCTCTTTGGCTGAAAGGTAGCGTATTGCGTTTGGCTGACTAGGGCGCGTCCAACTATTTTCAAAATATACTCAGAGTGAACAAATTTGCGCACAACACGGGTGAGAGCAAAGCAGAACCCAGTGTCTGAAACTGAAACAATAAATCCTAACGTGTCCTTACCCAAGTACTACCAGAACTTGGATACAATAAATGTACAACATTTTGGTCTTTCACTGGAAGACACTATTGATAAGGCCACACATAGATACCTATTCTCCCTCTTCTTGTTGGCTCAAGTGGTGATAGCACGAAAGTGGCTGGCTGAGGCCCCCCCTCAGAATTGGAGATTGGGTGTCCCTGGTCAATGACTCAGTGGCTCATGAGAGACATGTGTATAATACAAGAAATGCACCTCATAAATTTCATAAGGTATGGACCCCCTGGATGGACTCCATTTACTTAATAGTTATAACGCCGTTTGTTACAAAGCTCAGTGCGGCACCTACAACTGGCTCTATGGATATGCTTGCTACCGTTTAATTGCTTAATAGTTTCATTTTTTAAATAGCTGTTGGCTCTGATTATATGGCCTAATAAAAGGCAGTACTTTATGCTGATCCCTATCATGAGCTGAATGTTACAAATCAAGACTAATGTTGAACTGTTTCTGGGCGGTTATGTTTTTTTTGCCAAAACACTGCCTGATAATAACTATTTAGATACAATGCATTGCTTGTTTTTGATTGTTTTTATGTTACCATGTCTAAAATTGGAAAAATGTAAAATAAAAAATGTAGCCGATTCAAAAAATTATAAAAATGTAAAAAAAAATTTTGGGGGTCCGGTTTATTGGGGGGAAGCAGCAGTTTTTATTTAGTTTTTTAAAGTGTGGAGAGAAAAGATTGGTTACTTTATATTGCTTTCCACAATATGTCTACCTGTTCTATTCAATTAGCAGATTTCTTATTGCATATACTGTACTATCAGCAGATACAGTGTCCAGCCTGTACTACAGAAGCCAAGACGCTGGTTTGCATAACCCAAAAGAATCAATTACACTGCAATTACACTTCCCTATTCTGATGAATGTCAATTGCTGCTCAGACAGTGAATAAAACAAACACAAAATCTTGAATGACCTTAGATCAATAAATCAAATGGTTTTTTTGTTTTGTTTTGGGTTATTTTTTGTCAGCAAACCAAGCGCATGGAGTCTCCTGTGTCAGACTCTTTAAAATGACGATTTGAATATTGCAAGTAAAGTGGATGCAGCAACTGCCACATAGCTCAAAAGGAACAGCTGCCTTCTGGAGCCAGCAGCTTCTCTCCTCCTTGCAGCTCAATAGATCAACTTCCCTTGTAAACTCTTACAATGTGCACAGTCGGCTGAAACAGCAGCTTACAGGGAAAGCAGAGCAGGGTTCAGAGCAACTGCTCCTATTGTAGGCCTCTGCTAAGAGATGGGACGTTCTTTCTGTGTTCTCCCTGTTCTCCCACTGCTGGAATAGGAGAAATGTAGATAAATAACACAAAACCTAACAAGGAAATATGTTAAGATAAAAATGTATGTCTATTTATTTATTTAAGCAAATGATTCTGTTTTTGTATCAAACACAATTATGTATCCTCAAAAACAGAACACGGGCTATTACATATTAATGCATGGTAGATTACTGCTGTGACGCCTTAAACTTGGCTACCCCCAAACATTCCTCTGGAGATCAAACAAATTCTGCCATAAACAGCTGATCTGAACGATCCACACAAAATAAATCCAGCAGACCTGGACGACCCAATCACATGAACGATCCACACAAAATAAATCCAGCAGACCTGGCCGACCCAATTACAAGAACGATCCACACAAAATAAATCCAGCAGACCTGGCCGACCCAATCACACGAACAATCCACACAAAATAAATAAATCTAGCAGACCTGGCCGACCCAATCACACGAACGATCCACACAAAATAAATCCAGCAGACCTGGACGACCCAATCACACAAATGATCCACACAAAATAAATCCAGCAGACCTGGACGACCCAATCACATGAACGATCCACACAAAATAAATCCAGCAGACCTGGCCGACCCAATCACACAAAGGATGCAATGTTACGGCCATGTTGCGTCAGCATTCCAGAGAACTGTCCTTATACATTTGTTTATTAATTGTGGGCCCCCTACAATGATGGCCCTATTTAGACAGAGCCGTTCTCTCCCAGCCAGTTCTGCATTGGCTGGAAAATCGATTGCTTCTGCCTTGAAGAGGTGCTCCAAATGGTATGAAATCTAACCCCAACCCTTTCCCTTATCCTTACCCTAACCCTCCCCTTCTATTACCCTAACCCTCCCTTCCCCGCAGCCTGACCATAACCCTCCCTTCCCCGCAGC
>WWET01001190.1:289228-299747 GCA_011038615.1 Limnodynastes dumerilii
GGGGTAAGATAAGACCACTAGCAAGCTGGGTTTTATGTATAATTACATCCAAACATCGTTGTCACGTAACTGGAGATATTTGCAGCTCGATGAACCTGCACATAGAGAGATCGTGCAACTGATGGGGCTGCAGCGTGCACCCGCGGAGGGTGTATCACAATACTAGGCATTCATGTGCCGTGTGTGTCGCAGGAGGAGGCTAAATGATCATGGGGAAAAAAAGCAAATAAATAATAAAGCGTGTCTATGATCACCCATAAGATGCAATCCGTCTGAGCAGACTAACAGTTCATCTGAATAATTGCTGTGGCGAGCAGAGAGCTTGTGGATGCTGTCTGCTAGCATTGAATAATACATTGGAAATAGGGAGAGACTAGCTCGCAAGCAGCTCTCAGTAATGGAGAGGAAATCCGCTGCTAGTACACAAGGTATACCACCAAGGGCTGAGTATTAGCAGCGGAAACAGGAAGCACTTCTCTCTGTAAACATTTCTAGGGATGTCACAAAGACAAAGAATCTTTAAATGAGATTGAGCCTTCATCCTAATACATATGTATCCAGCAGGTTAGCAGGGACCACACCTGACCAGCCCAGAGAACTAAGCGATCTTAGTGATCCTAAATAAGCAATATCCAAAGAGCATATGGGAATGGATGATCAATACTTTTTTTTTTTTTTCGGGTCAGTTAAAGAAAATACACGTATTAATTAGTGAGTTATAATCCAAGCGATGCTTTGATCCACAGGGATCAAATGAAGGAATGGGAGTGGTATTGCATTCAATGACACATAAGATCATCGTAGTCTCCGTCTATAAAAATACATGTTTGGACAGTGTAGCGACACAACAGCTTGGCGACCAAACGGAGGGGACACTACTTATATCATATATTGGTCTCAAAGATTGCTTACCCATACAGATTCATTAGTAACATCTAATATCTATAAAGTTGGCACTAATAAATAAAACGTCTAAGTTTTATTTTGAATACTCCCAGAGTAATAATATACAATTCGTGTGACGGAAAATATTTACAGAGGTGCCTAGGCTGCTTACTCTATTGATTTCTACCAAATTTGTCATATCTATTGCCTAAAAACTGATAGGTAACTTTTCTAGTGTTCGATCAGCAGCAAGTGGATACAATGTTCGATCAAACGTTCACTTTTCATAGACCATGTTATGACAAATTGCTACAAATGTTTTAAGAACCAAATGAATGTTTAGACCCTGACACATTGTTACACAAAGGGTGTAGCTTCCTCCTCTTATAGGCATGTTTATTTATACGTGGGTTTTATTACTCCCGTCTTACAGTGTCACCGTTGTCTTCTAGTTCTCAGTCTCTGCACAAACGTGTAGTTAGCCCCAGTAATATGACATATGTGTATGTATCCCATCCCTTCCTCGTGAAATCACAGCCAGTACATCGTGACATCCAATACAAAGTTTATCAACAGTTTAAGTACAGAAATTATAAAACAGATTCGGTTTCAAAGCAGATAAGAAATGATTAACAACGACAGAACACCGGTATGGTTATAGCATGACTGTAAGGTTACATTACAAGGTCTGTCAGTGTAGCCACAAATAGACAGCCTGGGGGTTTGTTGCCGAGTCTATAAGGCACGCAGTCTACTTTACTCTACATTTTGGCACATAAATGCGAACATTGATTACCGATTTCATTGATAAACCTCTTGTCCTTGAGACCTCTACAAAATCAGTTGTTTCATGACGTCACCAGCGGGGCTGGGACTGGGGCAACAACAAAACAATTTTTGTTTATTTATTTTTTAAACAAAACCCCTTTTTTTTTTGCTACAACTAAGCCCTGCGTGACAGTCAATGTAAATGCTACATAGTTGATTCAAGAACAAATAGTGAATACTACTGTCTACAGTACAACAGAAACCTTAGCTGTCAACTAAAGAATGGAGGAAGAGGGTCTTCCATAGACATGGATTCAAAGGAAAGAACAAAACATTGAGGACAGTCAAGTTATATGCAAAAAGTAATGATTTAATGACTATAAGCAAGACAAAGCAGTAGATTTGTGCTTTTTTTTGTTGCAGACTGGAGACAATGAAATGATTAGCCACTTTTTTTTTTCCTCAGTAGAAAACATTCTTATAAAGATAAAATAGTAAGGGAAGTTGAGGTAAACAAAACAAATGGGTGGGAATAAAAAAAGAGAAAAGGGGAATTTCAAAGAGTTATGGAACCTTCCTGCTTTTACTTTGTCATTTGGAAAATATGGATTTTGGGTATGCTTTTAGAGCAACTGCAACTGAAATGTGCTCAGATAGTTATGTCCACAGTTCTATTGATCCCAAACCACACCTCTGTATATAAAAAAATAAAAGAAATGAAAATAAATGCAGTACCATTATTGCATGGCTTTATGCAAGGTGTGAAAGGGGGAGAAAAAATTCTAAACAAACATGCTCTTTTGGGGTGTTAAGGCCTGTGCTATTTGCAGCTGGGCAACTGAATAGAATTGGAGAAATGTAAAAATCATTTGAGCGCACAAGACACAAAATCTTCATTATAGTATTTATAAATATATCATACAATACTGTCTTCCTGTTATGTCATATACCAATATGGCATTTTACAACCAGCATAATGCCAACTGATTCTTACAAAAGCGAATCACTTAAACAAGTCAGTAAATTAAACGGAAATACCCGCTTTTTTTTTTTTTTTTTTTTTTTAGACAAAAGATTGTAAGGAAAAAAAAAAAAAGATTTTCTAACTTTTGATCGATTCTGTGCAGCAACATGTGAACTACCTTTGATGCCAGATGGATGAAAGAAAAGGTTATTAACCTTCTCCTTCTGGCAGCAAATAAGTCTTACAACAATGCCAAAAGAAGAGAACTGAAAATCATGAAGGCTAATGCAATAAATCACTATTCACAGTGAAATGGCTACATAGAGGAGCCTATGTATTATCCTTTCAGTTATATGATAAAGCACTTTGATTTGAGAAGATGACAGGGCACTCTCTAACAGTCCACAAAACAGCATTCTAACAAGAAAAAAAAAATTGTGGTGATCAGTTTGTCTGTAGATAAAACGATATATCCAAGGTCAATCCAATCCCAAGGCAATGTATATACTGGTCATTGTAATACATCCAGAAATGGGTTACTAAAAGCATATACAAGTTCTCCAACACTCCAACTTTAATCCAGAGTAGTCCAAGAATATCTCCAAACAGGAAAAAGAAACCATATGTCCAAAAGGTAACATATATCCACAATGGTCATGTCTTGCCTCAGAGAAAGGACTTTCCACAAGGGGTGTAGAGGAAATCATATCCATTTTTGTCAGCTCCAATATATCCAGCATGTTCCTATTACCAGGTTCCATATTTCCATCGAATATGAATAGAATACAATGCCAGTCTTCTCATTCCCCAATAACCAAGTAAAACATCACCCAGCCATAGCCATGTGGAGTTTTCACTAAATAAAGCAGATTTGGACAAAGTCACGTGTATTAGCATCTATAAGCTCATAATGGCATGAATATATCTATAAATCATTGTTGATTTTGTACTCCAGTAGTGTATTCACCCAGATGAAGTAGCCGACGATCCATTAAGGGACATCTTCCTTACTCTGTTGGCAAAGGGATTCTGGTGGTTGCTGTTGGAGGTGGAGCTGGTTCCATTCATGGTAGTGGAGATATGAGGGAACTGAGGGTGTGGGGACTGCACTGGGGTGTTAGGGCTTGGCATACAGGAGGAAGTGGAAGGTACTCCCCCTGCTGGGCTTCCTGCTTTATCACTGCCAGAGTCACTTTCCAGGTCTCCGCTAATATTATTCATTCTGTCAGCAGGGTGGCTGATCTTCATTCGTTTACATGTGGGCCTCACTCGGTACTTCAAAGGAAGAGGTCCATTCTATAGAAGGGCAAACGAAAAACCACACATTACATTCCCCAATTAAACTTCCAACACTACCTGAACCAACCCCCTCCTCCATCAGATGCTTACCCGTCTCCATGTGTATATATAAGCAATGTCCATTAAGGTGTAATAATCTTTTAGGGGCTCCTCTTCATACATTACATCGATCTAGGTAAAACACACACATCATTAGAACGGCAGCAATGTATTTCACACCATTAACATGACAGCCCCGATAACAGTTTGATGACAGCACAATACATGCATGAGAAAATGGTCTACTATTAAAAAAAAAATCCAGATGCTCAATATCACAGCAGATTAACACTTAAAAAGGAAGTCACAAACAAACAAAAAAAGGAAATAGTAACGCGATAAAACAGTCCGTGGTCGGGTGTTTCTTAATACCATATTAATAGTAAATTACCTGGAAGTTATTAGGTATATCCATTTTACTTCTAAGGAACTTTCTTAGATGCATCACTGTCATTGCAGCGGGGCAACGCAGGTACCGTTTGTCATTAGCCTGCAAATACACGTACACGTGTGAACACACTAATTCCCCATATACAACATGTGCCACAAATAAGATCCTAAACTTACAACACATATCGTTATTTTTATAAGGACCGACAGATACAATGACTCCAAATACAAACTAGCATAAAGCACCAGATCACAGAGTCAGGACAAGGATCAATGTGTTATTATTATGCTCAACCTACAGGGCTCCAAGAGGTTCCGTCTGTCTACTACACTCCACAGACAGTCTACAGAGCAGTGAAGTTGGACAGAGAAAGGCAAGTCGGGCAATAAGGAACACTAGCCTCTCACATCTCGCATGGGTCACCTGCTAAACATATATAAGAGAAACTAATTACCTCTTCCTTTGATTTTTCTTTCTCCCGATTTCCTTTACGATCCAGCCTAAAAAAATAAATCCAACCAAAATAACCCATAATTAATAAGGATCATGTGGCCTCCGGCTTCATAGCACAGCGTTATGTTACTTCTGAGCATTTTTTGCTTCTTTTGTAAGGAAGAGAAAGTGACAAAACTTGCCTATTCTGCTCAAAAAACTCAATGGATAAACTGATAATCTCATCATCGGTAATGATCCTTTTGTCCTCGTCTGCAACCTCTCCCCTGTCTTCATTAGAGCCATTTGTCGCTAAACATACACAGAGAGAAGTGTCAAGGTGGGCAGACCATCAGGGCAACATAACACATAGCCAGTACGGCAACTACACCGACCTCTCTCTAATGCTGAAGATGGAAACATTGCATGAGATTAGAGCACACATGAAGTATACTAAAGTGAAGACAAGGAAGTGGGAGGCAAGTGTACAGAAATAGACAAAAAGTATACATAATTATGAATAATTGCTTTACCATCTGCAGAAGGATGATCTGCATAAAAATCTCTTCTTCGTTTCATTTCACCTACAAGACACGTGGTTTTAGCAGATGCTACTTTATTGTAGAATCAATGGGACATCATTTAATAGAGTTTTGATACATACTTTTAAAAAGGCCTGGTACCAGCTTGTACACAATGTCTTGAAGGGTTTTGTCTGCCCTGTAAGTTAACAGAAAGGGGATAGCAGCACTTAACAACAGTTCAGATGACAGAACAACATGTGAACAGGACTTTAAACATGGTGGCAATATACACGGGTAACAAGAGATTCTTAAGAACCACTGCAAGAGGGGCAAAGGAGTCTGGAAGGTGAGGGCATTTTTTAAACAATATCAAGTTATCGTTGGAGTGCAGCCTACCTTATATTCAGTAGGGGTCTGGTTTTGTGGACTTGGACATCACAGATAGGACAGTATTTGCTGGTCTCCAGGTAACGCACAATGCAGGTTTTACAGACTGGGAGGAAAAATAATAATAATAATAATAATAATAATAATAATCATCATCAAGACCACAGGCTGGGAAAAGATGATGGATGAAGCACGATAGCCCGCAGCATATTCACAACAATAATGGCCAGGGGCAATATTTAACGCTAACACCATGCATTCTAATGACATTCCCCCTGCAATACAGAATATAGTACTTACAGGAATGGAGACACTCAATGATCGTTGTAGCATCTATGAAGTATCCACCACAAAGCACACACATGAGGTGGGGATTGAGCTCGGTAATTTTAATCCTGGTTGTCCGATGCATGGCTGCGGTTACCGAGGGTTCACTGCAAGACACACAGTCGATAAATAACAGATGGCAACTTTGTAGCGATGCACATGGAAGAATAGTCAATGGTTTCCTTAATAACCCGCTTCGAGGATAAGGAGGGCAAATGCAAAACTAATAGCACGCTATTGAAGAAACAAACCCCCCGGCATCCGAAACCAATGTGCCCGAAAATTCACAAGAGACACCCACACCGACACAGAGCAGGGCACGGTGTATATCACAGGGTGCTCCTATACAGAGCCATTAATCAAGAGACGATATTCGCCCCAAATCACAGGAGGTGACAGTCACAGAAGCGGAGGATCAGCGATCGCTAGCTGCCAGCCAGGGAGACAGACTATTTTATTGATGAAAGAAGCACATTGCCTTGTGCTGGTGCCCAAGCTGCAATCCTCCCGTTACTATAGCAACCTACACTTACACTTGGCATCCTGCCACCGCCTGGAGATGGGGGGGGAAGAAACTCAGCAGTGGAGTTACACGAGGTGCTGAGGGCAAATAACCCAAGAGCTATATCTACCCTCCACCCTCTCCTTTCTACCCGAATGGTCAGATAATAGGTCATAAAAGGCATCAACACAGTCATCTCTACCTACAAGATCCATTTTAATCATCTCTTTGGGTGCAACCCGGGTAGATAATATCCACGTGTGCAATCAAATCACATGGGGCATTAGATCCCCTAACAAGCACATTTTCCAGGTGCATAATTACAGGAGCCGATCCAATAAGGGCATCCCCTTTAATATGCACTCTCAGCAAATACGAGCGAGGAGATACATTGCAATGTGCATCTGTGCTGGCATATACAGGAGAGAATACGGTATATGCAGTATATAGAGAGAGAGAAGTATAGAAAGCACGGATCCGGGCAGAGGGATAATGAGAGGAAGACGTATATTCCCTGTAACAGGGGAATGCATCAAGTAGAACATATACAGTTACAGTGTAGCGATCTGAAGTGCAGGAGGCGGGGGAGGAGAGGACAGGAGAAGGAAAGAACTGGACAGAGAGAAAAGGAAAGAGGAGAAATACTAAGAGGCGCCCAGTGCAGTTCAGGCAAGAGACAAAGGGCTGAGAGGGAGGGAAGGAAGGAGAGAAACCACCCCAAGAGCCGGGGTCACACACACACAAGCCTCCACCCTCCCGATCGCCAAGGGTGAACAAACACTGGGCGATCTGACCCGCAGCAGCGCCCCCATTGCCCGTGCACCCGGCTCCGAGGGCCCATATCATCTCAGCTGGGTCGGCAGAGTGTGTATGGGACATGTCGTTATCCTAAACAAACGACGCACCAAGATATCGCTATAGTCGATCTATCATCATAGCGCAATGCCCCCAATATTCAACACCTTCACTGTGCAGAAATATAACCGAGCCAAAGAGTGACATAGAGGCACCGCAGAATGGGGGAGTCCAATCACTCACAGCACGCTACAAATGGTGGTCGATCCATTAGGGGCACTAAGAAATGAATAATGACTGGCAGCACACGATCCAGCAGTGTAGAGATCTACATCAGGAAACTTTCTAGTAACTTTACGTGTGTTTAGGGGGAAGGGGACTGAGAGAGCGCAGCAAGACGGACTGTGAGAGGTGACAGGACAATAAGCGGGTGGAAAAGCCGGGATATTAGGAATAAGGTAAACACACAACATAGGAGAAAGATAAGTGTCCTGCTAACATGTGCATTTCTATCAGCAGGTAGCTGGAGGATGACTTAACCATACAGCAACATAGTAGCATATGCTCAGTTCACACACTCCCATAACAGAGTATCGATCTTTATAGTCTGAGTTTCTATCAGTATCAGGCTACTTTGCAAACAGCATAAATTGGGAAATTAAAGAGGAAGTGATGTTCTCAGATCTCGGATGGTCAAATAACCCCCAAAACATTTATATAACGCATAAAGATCATTCATGACAAAACCTTGTTACATCATCCAGAATTCTTACACAAAGAACAGTCTTAATCTGAAGGTCAGGAGTCTTATATCACATGTAGATCCCCAACAACCCAATGGTACTCTATCAAAAAATGGGGCTAAACTAACATTCTGGCAGAAATGTGCTAACCCTTGAAACCACATTAAGACAACTGCACAGTAATTAAACGGAAAGTAGCTTTATATTTCTCCCATCATATAGGACAACTACTAAAAAAAGCTTTTAAAATGCCAAGGAAAGTGAAGAAATGGAAGCAAGCTATCCACAAACACATATTGTCACAGTATTAAACGGGACAGCAGAGAAAAAACATAAAATAAGGTTATATATGTTACACTTCACTAAAGACACGACCACCATAGCCCACATAATTCTCCTTCCAGAACACAGACAATAAATATTTTCTACACGATTATTTATTTATTTTTACACTTTGAACTTGTTGACAGGAGAGAAAGTCTGTCACTCGTTTTATAGGAGTTAATCTGATCAATTAAATCCAACAATAAGAAAGAATGATCGATATAATCGGTTCATTAGGCGGAGATTTACACAATCTAATTCATCACAAGTCACGTTGATATCTCGTTCTACCAAGTAACAAATACATTGCACATGCAGATGGGACTGCCAGTGGGCAAACAGTCTATCACGTATGATACATGTAGCGAAGCAAAATAAAGGGTCTACCAAAAGCACCGAATCAAACACAGATAATATTCAACATATTTATCAAACCATGCTCCAAATACAGAGAACTTCCAAGAAACAGACAGAAGCAGAGATTGCTTTGTTACAGGCCTGTCAATGAAATAGCAATGAATTGGGAAAAGCAGGACGATGGGTTTTGTGCGATCTGCTGCCAGCAGAAAGGGTTAATGTGCGGGGAGATTTGCCCAGCCATGAAATATATCATTGACACACACACAGCCCCATACAGCTATCGCCAGAGTTCCTGCTACAGAAATGGCACTGCTAGTTTATTGAGCAATATTCCAGTGCTTCCAGGCTGCACTCTCAGAGATAAGAAAGAATTACATTTAATAATCTGAAAACCCTGAAATCCTCCAGCGACAAATATTGCATATTTTCTGAATGTGTAATTTTTTTTATTAGACAAATTCAGGTAGAACAGACAGACTGGAAGGAGTTTATGTTACATCGTGCTCACTTCTATACGATTATGTTCAGCACCCGACAAATACAAGTGTGCAACACCAACATATGCTACTGATGAAACACAGCGACCATCTGAATGAAGCAGGGCTTCCCTCAACTTTCAATTCAAACCTTGGCAATTGTTGTTCTCCAGACCTGCTTTGTTGTGGCCCATTATGCAAATAATCCAAACAGAATACAGGCAATGTGCACGCCGGACGTTACCTAAATCAAGGTATTGTGGCCACACAGACTGTGAATGCTACATTCTGGCGTTGAATTTAGGACCATGTAACACATGGAAGGCCAGCAAGCTACACTGGCCATAGTGATTTACTGTCACAAGCTCAGTACCCCAAGCAGCAGGGCTGAGCCAACCAATAACAGTCAGTACAAAGGATGATATACACGAAGTGACAACTGTACACACAATATCAAACAGCCACAAGGAACAAGTCAGCAGAGTGCTGTGCATATTCATTACCCCTCATCCACTCACACAATAAACAGTATGACTACATTAAACGTAGTTACACCTATGCATCATGCATGTGACGGATATAACGTTACCAATACACATGCCACATTTACACCCCCCATGGCATTACCAGACCCATTCACAGCAGAAACTAAATGTCCCCCTCTAGTCCTATAAAACCAGGACCTGTCTGCTGCAGGCACCCACAGAAACAGCAGCTCAGAGGGGAGATGGGGTGCTGAAAACATGGGTGAGTGGGGGTACAGGGTGATAGGTAGGAATACATGGGGGGGGGGCGTGATAACAAGGACCATAGGGGGTGGGAGATGCTGACATGGTGGGGGCATGTACACATAAAAGGGGGGTATCCCCAGAAGTCAGATTGGGCAGCACATGAGCAATCAGAAGATGGCACCTCTGCTCTCACGTGTTCCCCTCTCGCCACCCCTTCGCCATCCTATGCTCCCCCCGACTACCTGTATCCCCCCTTTACCAAATTCCAGCATTCACACCCCACCCCCCTCCACTCCCCCTCCTCTTTATTTACGTACACCAGACAAACACCCACTCTCCCCGGCCACCAGATACCCACCCCCACCGAGGAGGGCGGCCGGGCCCGCTGTGCACGTACCGTGAGCTGCCGATCGGGGGGTCCGGGGACAATGCGGTGTCCGGGGGGGCGCTCAGCGGATGAGCAGCAGCCCAGGGGCGGCCATCTTGAGCTGATCTGCAGACGCTGTCAGTGCAGGGGCTGCGCTCATCCCCCCCTCTCCAGTCAGCCAGGGGTGGGAGATCCGACTCCCCCC
>WWET01001190.1:373241-391963 GCA_011038615.1 Limnodynastes dumerilii
TCACACTGTTATTTAGACTTGGGCTGGGAAATATCACCTCTCAACACTAGTACTGTTTGCAACAGATGAAATATGACTCCCCTGCAATCAACATGGTTTGGCCCAGGTGTGACTTTAAGTTCTTATTTTAAGAAGATTCTTAAGTGTGAATCAGGTCCTATATTATTGTTTATTTTTGTTGCTTTTTGGTTTTGTTTATCAGTAAAACCAAATTTAAATGTAAATTTAATTAAACAGTTTATACACATTGAATAATATTAAATTCCAAATATAGAATCTGCAATTACATATGAAGTCAAATTAATTAAAATATTTCATAGTTAAACAATGATGTGTTCATACAAGGCAGATGAAGAAGGCTTATAGCTGATAATTGTATCCTTCACAAATATATGAAATACTACACAATGATTTAGGAACAGCAGAAAAAAAAAACAGGACTAAATATGTACCTTGACAAAACCATGTTGGACTGCAGGATGGGAAGGGGTGATTCTAGAATTAGAGTCGCGGTGAGATATTTTCTAGCTCAAATCTAATTTGCAGTTTAAAAATAAGAGCTGTTCATAATAGCCAAGTATGTCCCTGAATTTGCACCCCTCATATTAGAACTTGGTTTATCCAAGTAGATATTTGCTCAAAATGTAACTGTTTCTCCTAACTCTAAATCATCCCTAATATATTTATGGGGTTATTTGTACTTCCAAGACAACAAATAAAAACAATGCTCATTAAGTTAATTAAATAAACTTTATTAACTAATTAAGCAGTACAAATAAAACGAAATATCATTTTAATGATGATATTTTTCAGATGTTTAATAGCAGATAATCATTAGTATTTGTTTCCAGCTCTGAAGGGTCACTTACTATCTTGTAAATGAGCGATCTTACATTTTCATAGCTCTCAACATTGACATTCAGCAAATATAATTTATATACGCTCATACTCTTCAGTCTAGTGTCTAGACTCGAGTAACTGTTTTCAATGGAAAATGCCATGAACATCCATTATGTTTTAGGGCAGAAATTCTCCCTCTCCTAGCACTGATAAAAGAAATCCCTGACATGTAGCCCATTATGAGACAATGGTTTGGAAGGCAGTGTCAACTGATCTGAGCTCCATTCAAATGCAACTCTATTATCTGTATCTTTAAGTTATTCTTCCGATGTCAGGGATTCTCTTAAACAATGTGCATTTGTGTATTATATATGAATATATATGTGCGTATGCTGTACAAAAACACACATAGCTATTTCTTATTTATATGAAAACATGTTTGCAGCATAGGCCACAAACATGAATTTAAGAGAAAAATAATACCTGTATTATTACCTGAAAATAAACATTTCTGAATATGAGTCTCACCATGTTCTATCTATATATTGTTACAATTATTTGCAGCAGTGCATGGTAGTATAATATTAGCCATGCTTATGTGATATCCACTTATGGTCAAAGCTATTCTGCATATATGGGCTGATCCAGAGTTTGGGCAAAAAACTGGTGCAAGTGGACAGCTGGGATAAACCATTTTGCAATGCGAGGGGGGCTAATTCAATTTAATTATTTTGTATGCAGGGAATATACTTTACTTTTGCACATAGAACTCAAATACTGCAAAGCTTTATGTTTAATCTATAAATAAGAGTTAAGCTAAAAACGTCACCTCTCAATTCTAATTCTGTTTTCACAAATGTAAATTTCCCCCCCCTTGCACTGCAACATAGTATCGCTCATAAAAAAAGGTGTATGTGTAACTCGGGATCAGCCCTATAAACACATGGCACTGGCTCTAGCAACTGATCCAGAGTTTTAGAGCATCCGGAATGCAGATGCGCTATACGTCCTATCCAGAGTTTCCACAGAAACACGTAACTCTGCATAAGATGTAGGGAAGTGCCCCCTCCACAGTGGGAGCCTTATGGGCTGAGCCTCTGCCAGTTTCCAATGCATTTAAATGAGGTATTTAATGCTTGAATTTGCAGCATTTAAAAACCTATTTAAATGCTTTTTTGATCATGTACATTAATGCCAGAGCATATTAGAGGTATTCCGCTATTATTCTGGCATATAACATAACATAGTTATTTTTATAATGAAAAGTATTTTTTATTAATTATTGTATGGAATTCTTTTTCATGTTTCCAATGTGAGATCATTTGCAGTACTACTTATCCTACCTTGATTTGTGCCATTTGTTTTATTGTACTGCTAATTGTACTGTAAAATAATTGTTACAAATATTGTATTAAATTCCAGACTAGTATTAATAAACTGTTGTTTATTAAAAGCACTCCCCTCATTCCCATAGCTGGGTATTGCTGAGCAATCTTTGCAGTGACTGGATCATATCTCTATGTCATTATACTGTACATTTTTATTTTGTCTTCTTTTAAGGCTGTAGGCTGACACTAGATTTACATGATTAACATTTAAATTATATTTTTACAAAAATTCCAAAAATAAAAGCTTTAGTAGCTGAGCATTCCAAACTTTCTGTGTGTGGATTGGTGAATTTTTAGCATAATTCCTTAAAAATTTATATTGGAAACACATAGGTAAATAGATAGGATTGTAAAGTAAAAAAAAAAGAACAAAAACATGCAAAACCAAAATTAAGTTCAAACTTAACACCCAAAACTTTCTGCATTTAAACCAGCTCAGGGCTTGTGCAGAAATCTGCACAAAAGGTCCAAATATATGGACACATTTGTATTAGCCCCATACGCTTGAGGGCTGATTCAGAGTTTGGGAGTAAGAGCAAAACCATTTTGCAAAGAAAGGGGTGCTAATTAATTTAAAATCTTTGGCATACAGGGAAAATACTTAATTAATTAAAAATCTTTGGCATGCAGGGAAAATACTTTTCTTTTGCACATAAAACTCAAATACTGCATAGCTTTATGTTTAATCTATAAAGTAGAGTTGAGCTATGAAATTTCACCTTTCAATTTTAATTCTGCTTTCACAATGCAAATGTGCCTCCCCTTCAACATAGCATTGCTCAGGTCTATACTTGTACCTAAAATAAGGTGCAATCGCAGCTCTGAATAAGCATGAGGTTACTAGTCTTACCATTTTCTAAAGTAACGGATGCAAAGCATTTAGTTTTGCTATAATTTATAGTAGAAAATGTACCCTGTCAATTGATACCATCTCGCTTCTTACTAGGTAAATTTAAAATCTTCTCCACAGTTTAACACGGTTTTGCAAAGGTGCACATTTTTTCCCTTTATGTCTTTTCTCCTAACTAATGGTGACCTCCACATTATTTTATGATTATCTTGCTAATTAATCTATTCCCACCAATCATTTATTAGCACCAAAAAGCATAACCTATATTGTATTATATTTGCTGTATTATTATTACTGTATTGTATTATAATGATACACTTATTATCCTCTTTTATTTGTTTTTATCACTTTACAAATCATATAGGAAGCTTTTACATTTAGGGAGCCAATAATATGATTTTACATATATATCCAATGCAGCTGGCTTATATAAGTATTTGTAATCTTTCACATGAGAAAGTTTTTTCGCTGCTTTTCAAAGGCATAAACGCTTTCGCTACATTGATGCAGAGGTGCAGGAAATATTGATCACAGTGAAATTGTAGAATTTGTGTTTTACAGTTTCAGATTTATAGAATATGTTTTAATGAGAAAATAATGCTGTTATGCAGTAATCTGTTCAGAATGAAACCTATGACATGTAGCAGGATGCATAGCAGGAATATATTCACATGCAAAACACAGACTATGGACCGTCTTCGCACATAAGTAAGTGTGCAATCTACTTGCGTGTATTTACAATTTGAAAAACTGTGCATGCCCAGAACACAAAAATACGATTGATGCACTCTTCGATACGAGACGAGTCCTGCATGCGTGGCTACTGGGGCAAGACACTTAATGCAAATGAAATCCACACGGACTACTAATGTTCACTATGGGCGCACCAATGCGGTCACGAGTGATTCACAAGTAGGATTGCCTTGCGCAGCAAAACTTACGTATGGGAAAAGTTAAGGTAGCCCTCGACCACTCGTAATTTGCAGAAGCCTTTTGTACCATGTGAAGGTCCATTCATACTGCACACAGCCATCAGCTGCTACGTAATTTAAATCAATGCACATGTGTGTTTAATTAACACACATAAGGCTCACCTACTTAAAGCTATGGTTTAAATACTTAAATACAAGACAGTGTCAAGGTAGCCTTTTTTCACTTATTTTTTCCAATATAGGAATAAGGTTACATTCGTTTTTTGATTATTTTTAAATGTTACATTTATTTAAACCAGTATGCCAAATGAATGTTGTTTGCTAATTTATGATACATTTAAACATTTTTCTTTAACAGGAAATGTTACTAAATGATCATGCCCAACAAATCCTTTTTGCAGGATTATATTTTTTACATTTATCTTTTTTACTTTTTGTTTTTACCCTTTTTTCTGGGTTGTTTATGGCACAGTTAAAGTTGTCTCCTATTTTCTCTTCTTAAAAGAATTAATGGATAGGCCAAAAAAAACAAAGGCATGCTAGTTATTAAATTAATTAAATTAAAATAGAAATGTCTGCGATGCTAAACGTATGACTGAATCTCCACTAAAAATAAGTACCCAAATTTACGCACGATTTAAGGGACATATCCTAGGTACTTTCCTAGTTCTACGTACAACATACTTACACACGGAAAAACATGAACAACTGTGCGGGTGTGGTTAGCTGCAGCCGCTTCTATCCTTGCATCACACTTGCGTATATTTGCGATGCATATTTTTAGGCAAGCACGCAATTTCTGTCCTAAGTTTGAATTAGGTCCTATATTACCTTTTTTATTATTAGTAATTGTGTGTTTGTTTGCGTATAAATATTTTAACTATATAAAAGATTTTATAAAATAATTCAGAGAATTACCCATATAGCTACAATTTCTATTGCCTCTTGTTTTATAATTGTAATAGTATACTGCACTAAAATATAGTGGTTAAAGTATATTGGGGATCTTTCAGAATGAGGTGTAACTGCTAAAAAAAAAAAAAAAAAAAAAGGGGAAAATTCAAAAAAAAAAAAAAAAAAAGGTGCAAATTTCAACCCAGACAAACCATGTTACAATGAGAGGGATGCACATTCATTTAGGCTGCATGCAGAGAAAGGAATGACTGATTCTGGCAATTGCACAGATATATTTATTTATTTATTTATTTATTTATCTATCAACTGTAATTTAGAGTTGAGCTACATCACCTCCAACTCATTCCATGGTCTGTGGACATACAGCACAGTAATATGTAGGTACAAAATTGAAGCTGTATGAAGAGCCCTATTTGCAAGGGTTTACAATCTACAAGGACATGTGGCAGATGTTACGGAATTCTGCTAAACAAAATCTGATTTTATATTTACATACTAAATAAAATATTTATTTTAGAGTAATCGTGATATAGGGAATGATTTTCCATCTGTACTGTTCTTCCCACTAATTAGATAGTTAGTCCCTGCTGCCCTGTGAACTAAAATACTTTATAACTATGTTATACAATATGCTTCTGCAACACTGTCCTTATACTAATAGGTGTATTAAATATTTAAAGTTCAGTTACATGGCAATTAATGTATTATGCTTATTAAATAGTAACAACATTTTTTTTATCTCAAAGCCTCTGTCTCTGTAAAAGCATTTTTAAGTCAAACATTTTTTATTGTTAATTTGAATTTATTTATTTTGGAACTGTTAAACATAATATTTTGTTACATTATATATTAAATGTCAGTTTTACTTTATTTTGTCTCCTGGAAAATGTATAGACTACAACTGTACTAAACTAAGAAATGATGACACGAATCCTGTGCACACATCAGGCTGACAATCAGTATCACAGGAGTGCAAACTAGTTCTTTTTATTGGACGCGGTCTCCACCACCAAAATGCTGTTTCCAAAATAGAGACAGCTGAAAGCTAATTTTTTATCTGTCTCTATTCTGAAAATAGCTTTAATTAGAAGATTTTATTAATAAATGTGTAAGTATGCTGAATATATTTGTCGGCATACCTACCCATTCATTCATTTGAAATCCGCCGCTGCAGACCCATCACACCGCCGCAGACCTGCTGCACCGGACTGGACAGGTGAGTGGGGAGTAGTTGTCTCTGGGGAGTCTTAGGGTCAGGCTGCGGAGAAAGGAGTCTTAGGGTTGAGCTTCAGGGTAGGGGGTCTTAGGGTCAGTCTGCGGTTAAGGTAGTATTATGGTCAGGCTGTGGGGAAAGGAGTCTTAGGGTCAGGCTGCAGGGAAGGGGGAGTTAGGGTAACTGAAGGGGAGGATTAGGGTAATGGAAGCTGAGGATTAGGGTAAGAATTAGGATACGGGTTTAATAATTCACCTCCCGCCGCTGCAGATTCGTTTTTGGGATCTTCGATTGCTTGTCCTCGGCAGGACAAGAGCGATCGCTACCAGAAAAGGACGGTTCTTGCTGCTGACCCACACCTGTTTTTATTATGTGTGTTTTTACATTTATGACAATGCTACCTGCACCCGTAAATTAAAAAAAAAAAGTGTAGTTTTCATTATTATTATTTCATAATAACATATACATAAACTTGAGAATTGCTAATCAAGATGATATACATAACTATATAACTTGCTGTTTCTGCTTAACAGAATTCATCATGCTGTATTTTATTCCTTGCACTATGACAACAAATTGATTCACACATAAATAGAGGCACATCCAGGGCCTATTGTGCCAAGGGTATTGTGCCAAGGGCATGTCTTCATCTGAAGTGTTCACTGCCCTGCAGAACTGCTCCCTTTTACTGAATTGAGATGGATTCTAGGGCTTATGGTGTTATCCCCTCTGTGACCCCTCCAACCCAAACTATATTTGGATGACGCTGCAGCTTCTGTCAGAAGCTGTTATGACGCAAGCACAAGACATCTCCCAGTTGGCCTGCAAGTCAGGAGCAAAGGAGCAAATAAAATCATGGCAATCCCAGGGATGTTTTTTTTTCTTTTTATATAAGACTTTATATTAGATTCCTATAGGAATAGGAGTCTGATGCAGTCTCAGCTGTCTGTTGTGCAGTTACAATCGCATGTATTGATTGGTAACAAGTTACAGAAGAATGTCAGGATAGCACTTACCGTATTTCCCCATGTATAAGACGCACCTTTTTTTAGACAAAAAATAGGTCTAAAAATCAGGTGCGTCTTATACAGGGGATGTGACACTGAACTTACCTTTTCTGTCCCTCCCGCGGTCCCTCCGGCAGTTTCAGGCTCTCTTCCCCGCGGCTGTGACTCAGACTCTCTCCCTCACGTCGCGCACTGCACATAGACGTTTTGTGACCTGAGGTCACCTCAACGTCATTGTACAGCACGCACCGCGAGGGAGACAGCCGGAGTCACAGCTGCGGAGGAGAGAGCCTGAAACTGCCGGAGAGACCGCGGGAGGGACAGAAAGTTCAGTGTTACATCCCCTGATCCCTTGTATAAGATGCACCCAACTTTTAATTAAATAATGCTAAAAATAATAGATAAAAAATACATTTACTTTTTTTTATTTTTTATTTAGGCTCCAAAAACGGGGTGCGTCTTATACAAGGGAGCGTCTTATACGTTGGGAAATATGGTACTTATTTTCAGTCATAGTTTATATCTGGGAGCTTCAATTTCGGGTTTTAGGGCCTGATCCAGACCTACGCTCATGTGCGTTTTTACGGTGGTCGTAAGCGTAAAAACGGCCATTTGTAGTTACTGCGCATGCGCAGGTTAGATCCTACGCTCATGTTACGCTCAGAAATTCTGAGCATATGGGCCTTCAGCGTAACACCTTCGGAAATACAGTCGAGGGGGCGTGTCTGCTATATGAAGCCCGTAATTACGCTTCAAGGGCGGGGTGAGGCATTTAAATCGTACAGTATGGGCATACTAAACGTCGTAACTACGCAATGAGCTTACGGACGCACGCGTTTACCATCAGTAAAGTTAGGGTAGGGTTTGCTGGGCGAATGTACGAACAAGGGGAGTGCTGAGGGGAGTGCATTGTAGGCACGCTGGCGTAAATACGGTACGAACATGCGCGCTTCATGAGCATAGGTCTGGATCAGGACCTTAGTGTCCACATATTCCAAAGTGCTGTACAATATGGAAAAAGCAATACACAATGAGAGAAGATATGTTAGAATTGAGGGTCAGCCCACACTCTCTAGAGCTCATGGTGTAGCGCAGGGAATTGAAACACAGGACAGAAGTACTTATAATTGCATAAATGACTTACATATCACAAGGATTAAAGTGCTGAAAAATGTTGTTAACCAGCTACTTTATCAATATAACTGTGTTTGGACAGCAGTTTGGCGGTCTGCCAAGATTTATTCAGTTGCTTCTAATAAATGACAGCTTGGTAAAGGGCTCATTGCTGTGATAACTCTTTTCAAACTGGATTGAGAAAAGAAGTCTACATCAAACTAGCAAAGATGTTTATTAAAAAAGAAAAAGAAAAATAAGGCGTTAGTAAGTACTTTATTTCCACCATAAGGCAGCTGAAACTGAATAAGAATGAAACATAAATCTTGAATCCAGGCTACAAGGAATGAATATAAATGAAGGCCAAACATTATACAGGAAATTGCTCAAGGACTTAATATCAACAACTATGGACCAGATCCAGACATATGAAAAGGGGGTGGCAAGGATCAGAAAACACACAGACATGCACGAGCGCTGCATTTCCCAGACCGATATGGGGTTCTGTCCTGGCACCATTTCTGGCAACAAGGTGGGAATTGCTTCCGCTATGTGGGGGCTGGGAAAAGTATGGGGATAGTACATTGAGAGCGTGGTAAGCATCTTCTGTGCTATCCAGACTTCCATTCTGTCCCCATTTTAAGTGAGGACGGTGCAGACATTTTAAGTTAAGGTCCTCAAAACGTATTTCCGTACAAGCGAAGGGAGTGGCACCCCCTCACCCAAACGGCTGGATCTAGCATTTGATCCCAATTACTGCTGCAATCACAGCTCCAGGCGCAGTGACATCGCAAGTCTATATGCTGAATTTATTTATGGGCATAGATCATGACGTAATAAAAGGAACACAAACTCTTTCCGTGCTTTCTGTACGTGCAGGAGTCTGTCCATCCGACAAAGAGAGGGGACTGAACCCCCCCCCCCCCCCCTTCACTCCCATCTCTTTAGCTATTTACTTGTGCTACTTCTGGTTTATATCCTCGTATTTGGCTTTGTTCCTGACTTTGGCTCCGTCTCCTGATTTGGCATCTTACTCCTGTGTGTGTGTTTGACCCTTGGCTTGTATCTTTCCTGATTTTGCATTGTGATTCTGCTCGCTGACCGTCTGGTATTGACTCTGCCTGTTCGACATCTCTTCAGTCCTGCTACTACCACTCCTGAGAACAGGCGTCATCTGGCCGTCACTTGCAGCAAATTCCATTTCCACCATCAGGGGATCTGGTGGCGACTTAGATTCCGCATCCAGGTAATCAGTTGTGCTAATCTGGGCTGGTAGCATCTCCATTATCATCTCAGTGTGTCTGACAATACGCTAGTGTCGCACTTTGCATGCGTTAGTGGCCTGACGTACTCAAGTCAGGATGTGTTCTATGTTCTCTTTTCACAATTAGCATTATAGCAGAGATGCTTTTTGTATAGCGTGAAAATCATCTGTGGAGGAGGCTATTTGCATTCTCTTTATAGCTCTGAGCATTGCGCCATTGATTACCCAGCCACTATATGCTATATAGCTCAGTGATGAGAAAATCTAGGATCAGTTATAAAAAGGGAACAGCCTAGAGATTTGCATACATAACGCTAATAGAGGTTAAATAGCTTTTATTTAGTGAATAAAAGAAAAATAGATTGTTTTATCCAAAATGGAAATAGTAGAACATAATATATGTAGAGTATGAAACATTTCCAACACATACAATATATTAATATTACCCAAGTATTAGTAATGGTGCAAATATTAATTTTGTATTTAATGAACATTAAATTAATACATTTTGTTGTTAGTAAATGCAAATTATGTATTAAAAAAGTAAGAAAAATGTAGTCTTTAATTGTTATTATTAATAATAATAATAATAATCATCATCAGATTCATAGAACAGTAGGTAAATGTAACTCTTATTGCATTTTAATATTAATGTTCATTTGTTCAGTTTTCAATAGTAATAATATTTTGTACAGTTATCAATAGTAATAATATTTTGTATAGTTATCAATAGTAATAATATTTTGTATAGTTATCAATAGTAATAATGGGCCTGATCCAGAACTACGCTTCGGAGCGAATTTACGCGTGGCGGAGACGTAAAATCGCCTATTTGTAAGTACTGCGCATGCGCACCATAGAAAATACGCTCCGTAACGTAGCGTAATTGTGAACGTATGGGCCATTCACGTATGTGTCACGTAAATACTTACGTGTGGGCGTGCCAATTTTAAGTGAGTCCAAAATACGTCTGAAATACGTGAAGTAGGCGGGGGGTTGTATTTAAAGTGTACAGTATGGGCGTGCTTAGCTGCGTAAATTCGTTCAGCCCATACGTACGTGTGCGTATGACTGCGGTTACATTGGAAAAAGTTAAGGTAGGGTTTGTAAAGCGTATCTTAATAAAATACGTACGTTCAAGGGGTGTAACGAGGGGAGTGTAATGAATTTACGCGCACGAAAATACGCTCCGCGAATAAACGTACGGCAAACGTAGTTCAGGATCTACCCCAATATTTGTATAGTTATCAATAGTAACAATATTTTGTATAGTTATCAGTAATAATAATATTTTGTATAGTTATCAATAGTAATAATATTTTGTATAGTTATCAATAGTAATAATATTTTGTATAGTTAAATGATTCTATGTAATTTTTCATAAAACAAAGAAAAGTGTAGATATGTGTTATCATCAGCAGGTATGAGGGGTATGTAATTATGTATGTAAAGCCAAAGGTTATAAATGATTTTCAACCAAACAAAAAAAAAATGAATCTGTTTAAGGCTCTACTAAGGATCTTCTGCAGGTATCACGTATCATCTATTGAATAAGAAATAATTAGGATTTGAGATTAAACTGAAGTTTAAGATAAATGATTGCACTGCAGCTTGACACAAGTGTAGGAAATGATGACATGTCTAAGCGATTAAGAATCGATTAAGAATCGCTAGTGAAGGAGATAATATAAAAGACAATTAATAAGAATACAAGCAATCTCTTGAGATCAGGCTACTAAAAATCACCCAAGAGGTCAATTCTAATGTATGGCTAAATATATTACCTCTGAGATTTATTGCAGGCAAACCACAGACACGCGAACACAGCAGAGCATGGGACTTGCTAGTAGCAATATAAAGCCAGGAATTGAAATCAGAGCTGTAGCTAGTAGCCCTGATGCCCGGAACAAGAGCAATGCTAAGATGTAGTTGAAAAAACAAACAAACAACATAATCATTGTATATTACATATAACCAGGACCATGTCTAGCTATTTTGCTGCCCTGGATGTGAGAGAAAGGGCCGGATTCAGAGCTTCCGCCGCAATGCCATTGAGACCGGAGTTCTGCGAAAAGTGCTACTGCGCTTGCGCAGTCATTTTGGAACGTAATCTACGTTACTTCTTGCAACGTAGATTGCGTACATGCGGTTTTAAAGACCTGACGACCTGAAGATCTGAATCCGGACCAAAATTTCTATTAAAGTTCTATCCTGGCTAAAGTTTAAATATACCTACACTGCACTCTCTCCACATTACACATTACACCCCCACTGTTACATCACTCCCCCCACATTACACCCCCAATGTTACATTACTCTCCCCACATTACAAATTACACCCCCACTGTTACATCACTCTCCCTACATTACACCTTACACCCCCACTGTTACATCACTCTCCCCACATTACACCCCCACTGTTACATCACTCTCCCCACATTGCACCTTACACCCCCACTGTTACATCACTCTCCCCACGTTACACATTACACCCCCACTGTTACATCACTCTCCCCGCATTACAAATTACACCCCAACTGTTACATCACTCTCCCCATGTTACAAATTACACCCCCCTGTTACATCACTCTCCTCACATTACAAATTACACCCCCACTGTTACATCACTTTCCCCACATTACGCTCCCACTGTTACATCACTCTCCCCACATTACAAATTATACTCCCACTGTTACATCACTCTCTCCACAATATAAATTACACCCCCACAATACAAATTACACCCCCACTGTTACATCACTCTCCCCACGTTACACCTTACACCCCCACTGTTACATCACTTTCCCCACATTACAAATTACACCCCCACTGTTACATCACTCTCCCCACGTTACACATTACACTCCCACAATACAAATTACATCCCCACTGTTACATCACTCTCCCCACATTACACCCCCAATGTTACATCACTCTCCCCATATTATAAGTGACACCATCACTGTTACATCACTCTCCCCACATTACAAATTACACCCACACTGTTACATCACTCTCCCCACATTACAAATGACACCCCCACTGTTACATCACTCTCCCCACGTTACACATTACACCCCCACAATACAAATTACATCTCCACTGTAACATCACTCTTCCCATGTTACACATTACCACCCCACTGTTACATCACTCTCCCCACAATACAAATTACATCCCCACTGTAACATCACTCTTCCCATGTTATACATTACAACCCCACTGTTACATCACTCTCCCCACATTACAAATTATACCCCCACTGTTACATCACTCTCCCCACCTTACACATTCAACCCACAATGTTACATCACTCTCCCCACATTACAAATTATACCCCCACTGTTACATCACTCTCCCCACATTACAAATTATACCCCCACTGTTACATCACTCTCCCCACATTACAAATTATACCCCCACTGTTACATCACTCTCCCCACATTACAAATTACACCCACACTGTTACATCACTCTCCCCACATTACAAATTATACCCCCACTGTTACATCACTCTCCCCACATTACACATTACACCCCCAATGTTACATCACTCTCCCCACATTACATATTACACCCCCACTGTTACATCACTCTCCCCACATTACAAATTATACCCCCACTGTTACATCACTCTCCCCACATTACAAATTATACCCCCACTGTTACATCACTCTCCCCACATTACAAATTATACCCCCACTGTTACATCACTCTCCCCACATTACAAATTATACCCCCACTGTTACATCACTCTCCCCACATTACAAATTATACCCCCACTGTTACATCACTCTCCCCACATTACAAATTACACCCCCACTGTTACATCACTCTCCCCACGTTACACATTATACCCCCACAATACAAATTACACACCCCACTGTAACATCACTATTCCCATGTCACACATTACAACCCCACTGTTACATCACTCTCCCCACATTACAAATTACACCCCCAATGTTACATCACTTTCCCCACATAACAAATTACACTGCCACTGTAACATCACTCTTCTCACATTACACCTTACACCCCCACTGTTACATAACTCTCCCCACATTACAAATTACACCCCCACTGTTACATCACTCTCCTTACATTACACCCCCACTGTTACATCACTTCCAATGTTACACATTACACCCCCACTGTTACATCACTTTCCCCACATTGCATATTACACCCCCACTGTTACATCACTTTCCCCACATTACAAATTACACCCCTACTGTTACATCACTCTCCCCACAATACACAGTACACCCCCCACTGTTACATCACTCTCCCCACATTACATATGACACCCCCACTTTCACATCACTCTCCCCACATTACAAATTACACCCCCACTGTTACATCACTCTCCCCACATTACACCCCCACTGTTACATTACTCTCCCCATTTTACACATGGGATTGTTGGCTGAGGCAGGGGCTGCTGGAAACCTTAGGGGATGGGAACAGTTCATGTACAAATTCTGCACAAAGGCCCTCGCACTTCTTAAAACACCCTTGGATTCATGCTATAGTAACTGATTTATTTAATTTTTGTTCCCCCCCTCTATTCATGTTTCTTTGTTGTTCGCTATTTTTTTTATGTCATCAAATAAAATGTACCATGTAAGAAGTGTTATTATGCATTGTACCACCCTCAATTTCTTTTTTCTGTACCCCTTGTTTATTACTTTTCTTTTTTGAAAAAATTACTAAAAACTATTGATGATAAAAAAAAAAGGTACAAAAAATAAAAAATCAAGAAAAAAAAGGAAAAAATAAGTAAATATTAATACTCACCTTTTCGGGCGACCCGTTGGGCTACAGCTGTCCGGTCCTGGCATGAATACACTGCACATGCGCAGTGTTTCTCATGTCAGGAGTTGAATATGTCAAAGTGCCAAAAGAGAAGCACTGAGCATGTGCAGTGTTTCACATGTCAGGAGTTGACATTTTCTAGTCCTGAATGAGAGTTACTGCGCATGAGCAGTACTTCATTCATGCATCACATGAACGAGAAGCACTGCGAGGACCCAGTGGATCATCGTGGGATCTTGCAGGAGCAGTGAGTATTTGTAAATAATGTGAGCGAAGCTGCCAGGCTCGCTATGATGATAAGCCAGCCTGATGCAGCTTTGTTCACAGGGAGCTCACTAGAGCCCCCTAATGTAAATGACGTAATATTTTCTATAAAAGGGTGCCCTCTACTGACCGAATGGTCATTAGTGTTATGGCACACCGGAATTACCTGGGATGAGTGCCGCAGGAGAGAAGAGGAAATGTTACAGCACACCGGGATTACCTGTACGGAGAACCGGAGTGGCTGTGTGAGAGAAAAGGACGGGCAACTCAACTAGGGCGCAGAGCCTAGCCGGACCTGGGGCCTGATCCAGAGCAACGCTCGCAAGCGAGCGTACGCTCATCGTAAGCGAATTTTCGTCAAAAAATTCGCAATGCGCATGCCCAGTATGACAGGTTCCGGTCGCCCGCGCGTCATGAGCGAATAGCGGGCGTATCGTTAGCGTATTTTTCGCTCGCCGGGCGTATTTTTTTTACGATGGTCGGCTGGGCGCCCGTTTTACTACAGGGAGGCGGGGATAGCCATTTAAATTGTACAGTATGGGCGTGCTAAGCGTATTTTCTCAGCGTATTCTCTGCGAATTTTCGTACGGCCGACGGTCGTACGCAGTGTAGGGTATAGCCGCCGTAAGCAGGGACTTTACTATGGGAGTGCTAGGGGCGTGTAGGTTGATACGACGAGCGTACGTTCGCATTCGCCCGTCGTTGCGAATTTTCGTAGCGCTGGATCAGGCCCCTGGTCTTCACTAGAGCACCTAATGGTGGGGATAGACTGGAGCTGCAAGGAACCCGTCAGGTTGCAACCCCAGAGGGGTCACCTGGGAGACGAAAGAAGAACCGAGGTGGAGTATGACAGGTAAGAGAAGACTAGAGCAGAAGAAGCGGGAGTCGGCACATCAGAAGGATCTGACCGGCGACGGACCACTAGAAACAAGGAATGTGACAAATAGACAGAGGAGTGACACGCAGGACAATACACTACAAATGGGGCAAACTGGGGCAAGTACTCACACAATCATACAAGAAGCAGTGAACAAACACATGCATACAGGGTAAATAAGGTAACGAGGGGAGGCTGAGACATGAAGGTGGGAGAGAGAACAAGGCTGGAACCGAGAGGACAACGGGGATGGAATAAGCAAGGCAGATGATGGGACACTCAGAGATCACTGGCACAGAGCACGAGGCAAAGGCACAGGAGAAGACAAGAGCAGGTCACAGGCTGAACTAACAGACGCTATAACCGACGTCTGCTGAAGGATAGTGAGGGTTTGAAATAGAGGCTGCTGTTCTGTGATTGGTCCGGCAAACGGAGGGAACCTTGTAGCTATGGAGATTGGGGCAACAACCAACCCAATCCTGACACGTGAGACGCGTGCCTAACGGTGTGACAGCGGCGGCGCCCACATGGGTTTTATTTACTTTCCGAATAGCGTGCCTGTGATCAGGAAAAGCACCGGACAAGTGGTGGGCCGACTCAGCAGCAGCGGAATCAATATGGGGGAAGCTGGGTGAGTGGACCGTGGTTCTGATAGCGGCAGATGTAACAATTAGTAGCAGCGCTGAAGAAGAGGAGGGAGCCTGTCATTGGGGCAAGTGCCAGAAGATGCCATAGATCTGCAGGAAGGACCGGAACATCATCTTCAAGCAAGCGGACAAGATTCTTCAAGCAACTGGAGAAGATGAACTGCAAAGAAAGAAGAAACTACAAGCAACTCGTCCCAAGAATGATGACAGCTAAACGGTGAGTCTGAAATATTTTTATTTACTTTATGCAACACACATTAGTTTACAAGACATTTATTACAATACAGTGTGGCCACTTGTAGTAATTTTACAGAGTAGGGGGCAATATAATGTAAATGTTTATTTTAGGCACACATGTATGTTAATGTATTTGTGTATGTTATTTGCAATGCATTCCAGTATGCATTGCAGGGTACTACTCTGCTCTTGCACAACATTGAGGTAGCTGCACTGAGCTTATTTGCCTCGTGGTTTTGCATTATGTGCTGTACATGCATAAGCATTCAGAGGTACCATCGCGAGCAGTCTGTCCTTGTTTTGCGCTTAGATATATGGGGGATTGATGCGTGCTTATTTGGTTACACCTCTACATCAGTCCCAGTATGTTATTATTCCTATACATACATTCTAGATCCATTACCATCTGTCTTGTCTCACATTCTGCTTTGGTGTCATCTTCATTTGCAGGTAGTAGAATACTTGTTATTAGTGCCAGTGGGTATCGTATATAAGGCAATGCTACAATGTCACATGAACATTGAAGCCACTGGCGCAGACCTCAGCTACAGAAAAAAGGTTGGAGAGAATTTGAAATATAGTGTTCCATTGTCTTCTGACAGGTCAGTAATAAAGGATCCTTAAGATTAATCTGAGCTGGCAAACAGAAAATCACATTGTGAGCTGGAAAATGTTCACATTTTTCCCAGAACTTCATCTTTAGTGTATAGTGCCATTTGTTCTCTTCATAGGTACATTAACAGTCTGTAAACCATAGGGAATAAGTACTTCAATCAAATTCACACTAAAGGTATTGTAGTTCCTTTAGTCTATGCATATAGACTAAAGGTTGTACCCAGAAGGTATATATTGTACAGTAAGAGAGCGGAGATCTCTGTGATTCAGTATTATGTTTTAGTTTTTAATTCTACTTCATTGCCATGTATAGAGAAAGGCAGAATACAGTAAACAACAATCTCAGTTACTTGTCTGGAAACACATCGGAGCTCTGAAAACACACTGCAGCACTGAAAACACACTGAGGCACTGAAAACACACTGCAGCACTGAAAACACACTGAGGCACTGAAAACACACTGCAGCTCTGAAAACACACTGAGGCACTGAAAACACACTGCAGCACTAAAAAGATATTGAAGAACTGGAAACACACTGGAGCACTGAAGGGATACTGAGGAAATGGAAACACACTGATTAGCTGGATACACACTGGAGCACTAAAAACACACTGGAGCACTAAAAAGATATTGAGGAACTGGAAACACATGGATTCACTGGATAGACACTGGAGCACTGGATACATACTGGAGAACTGGATACACACTGGAGCACTGAAAATATACTGGAGCACTGAAAAAATATTGAGGAACTGGAAACACTGATTCACTGGATACGAACTGGGGAACTGGATACACACTGAAGCACTAAAAACATACTGGAGCACTAAATACACACTCAAGCACTAAAAACACACTGGAGATTTGAACACACACCGGAGCACTGAAAACACACTGGAGCACTGAAAACACACTGGAGCACTAAAAACACATCAGAGCACTGAAAACACACTAAGGGCACTAAAAGCACACTGGAGCACTGAAAACACACTGGAGCACTAAAACACATCGGAGCACTGAAAACACATTGAAGCACTGAAAACACATTGTGGGACTGAAAACATACTGGAGCATTGTAAACAGACTGGAGCACTGAAAACACACTGGAGCACTGAAAAGATATTGAGAAACTGGAAATACATGGATTCACTGGATACACACTGGAGCACCGGATACCTCCTGGAGCACTGGATACACACTGGAGCACTGGAAATATACTGGAGCACTGAAAAAATATTGAGGAACTGGAAACACTGATTCACTGGATACGATCTGGGGAACTGGATACACACTGAAGCACTAAAAACACACTGGAGCACTAAAAACATACTGGAGCACTGAGAACACACTGGAGCACTGAGAACACACTGGAGCACTAAAAACACACTGGAGCAGTAAAAGCACATTGGAGCACTGAAAACACACTGGAGCAGTAAAAGGACATTGGAGCACTTAAAACACACTGGAGCAGTAAAAGCACGTTAGAGCACTGAAAACACAATGGATCACTGAAAAGGTATTAAGGAACAGTAAACACTGATTCACTGGATACACACTAGAGCACTGAAAACACACTGGAGCACTAAAAACACACTGTAGCACTGAAAACACACTGGAGCACTGAAAACAAACAGGAGCACTAAATAGATATTGAGGAACTGGAAACACAGGACCGGATCCAGACCCCCGCGTGCTTTGCGTGCGCGCGGGGGTCTGAAATTACGCGAGACAGAGGGGAGTG
>WWET01001191.1:27212-38984 GCA_011038615.1 Limnodynastes dumerilii
TAATACTCCCATTATATGCCACCAACGACTCCCATCATATGTTACCAGACACCAAGTACTGTTATCATATACCACCAGCCCCCTCCCCCAGAACTCTTACCTTTATACCTGAGACTCCTCTATCAACCCTCCGCACTCCGCAATGGCTGGCATCTTCTGGCGCTGGGAACAGCGGGAGAGTCGGCAACCCTGACATAGATATAAAGCAGCAGCAGCTTTGAAGAATAGCGAGTATTCAGCTTGCTGATTGGCAACCTTAAAATATCGGGAGCTTTCTCCCATTTTAAATCAAACATGTCAAAAGATCAATTAATCTAGTGTGTTTATTAGCGGTTTCAAAAATTGATCTGGACCATACACTAGAGTGTTTTTTAGCCCAATCACCCGATAATTGGGTGATCGGGCCGATAATCGCTCTAGTGCTGTGCTCCTCAACCAGTGTGTGCCACGGGATGTTGCCAAGTGTGCCGCAGTGCAATGTCTCCAACAGGAGAAAAAGCACTGGAAGACCTTGCCTTAAGGAAATAAGGGGATACTGGGGAGGCTGTAGACACATGAATGCGGAATACTGGAGAGCTGAAGACACATGATTGGTTATACAGGGGAGTCTGCAGACACATGAATGGGAAATAATAGGGAGGCTGCAGACACATGATGGGGGCTACTAGGGAGGCTGCAGACACATGATGGGGGCTATTGGGGAGGCTGCAGACACATGATGGGGGCTACTGGGGAGGCTGCAGACACATGAAGGGGGCTAACATAGTTAAATTAGTTATAAGAAAAAAAAAGTTATTAGCTGCAATTTTTTAATTTATCAAATAAAAAATAACAATTAATGTAATATCTGTGTATGTACTTTTGTAATTCCTGCTTTTTTTTTGTATATTTTGCTTTTGATGTGCTGCGGAATTCTGAGAAGGGCTTAGGTGTGCTGCGGAATTCTGGGAAGGGCTTAGATGTGCCTTGGAATTCTGGGAAGGGCTTAGGTGTGCCGAGAGTGAGAAAAGGTTGAGGAGCACTGCTCTAGTGTATGGCCAGCTTAAATCTTTTAATTTAAACTATTGTTTTAAAAGATCTTTCACTGTGGTGATGTCCTTGTCTTGGCCTTCTATCAAGAGATTGTTCACACACACTTCAATTTTTTTGTAAAGGCAATAATCAGTTTCTGACCTGGTAAAATCCATTTGCATTAGCCCATTGTATAGCTTAATATACTAGTAGCGACTACTCTGCTTTAAGCCATACAAAGAATAACTGGAAAAACAGACTATGACTTTTAAAAATACACTAGTATCATAGGCCCTGATTCACACTTAAGTAAGTGTGCCGACTTCTGTACATTATGTACAGTCTGGGATATTTATATTATCAATGATTTAGGAGTCATCAAGGTATTGGATTTTGTAAATTTTTCTTTACAACTATATGGAGGTGGCACCATTTTTTGGTTATTATTGATCTATATATCAATGTACATTGAAACATTTATATGTATACATACATGTTCCACTCAATACATGTCTAGAAGGCTTTAACCTGATGAGATTGGTAGATTCCACATGGTGTCTGTGAATCAATTCTGTATAAAATTCTGTCTAGGGAAAATGAGCTTTCCACTGAGAGTAATTGTAGAGAGAAGAAAGCAGGGTTAAATGTGTTCCTTTCTGATCATTATTATTATTACAAGCAGACACGGTTGTGACTTAGATGGCAGATGTCACATTTAGGCACCCTGCTGATTACAAGGCTCATTTGTGCTTTTTTCTAAGCTGAACAAGAATGCTCCAGTTTGAATGGTTTAAAGAAGATAATTTTGTTAAGAAACAGCTGTTGAGAAATATGCATGACTAGATCGTTTCCTTCTCTATTCTTAACTTGCCGAATGGAATCCCAAAAGTCTGAAATAACCTCTGACAATTATAGAAGAAATACCATAACACAAAACAATTGTGTATGTGTTCTCCATAGACTGAAATGGGTAATGTGAAAATTTCACAGGGAATACAAAATGGTGTATTTTTAAAAGCGAAATAAATATTATGATATATTTATTGCGTAAAGCACTGTAGTAAAGGTGCAGGGTGCTTTAACTGCTGGAACAAAATGGCTCCTAATAACAGAAGGAATTTCAGGGTCAGATAACATTTTTTCTCATGAAAACAGAAATTATCAGTTGAAAGGCAACAAAATCATAAAGGAAGGTCTGTTACATTTACCACTATTTTACCACATGTACTTAGCTTGACATAGTATGACATCTTCATGCGGCCATTACTGTAGCGTGGCCTGGCTCATGAAAACAGATTGGTACTCTCAGCACCCATTGTGGGTCGCTGCTGTGAGCGGCCCTTTTTTGATAGGGCTATTTTTGACACCACATTTCCAAGGACAGAGCTGCACAGAAACTTCTTGCCCCGCTGCAGATAGGTGAGCGACTATCCCTATTTCCCCTACCCCAACTCTTATGCTCCATTCCCCGCAGCCTGACCATAACCTTCCCCTTTTTTGATCCATCCCCTCCCCGCAGCCTAACCCTTAGTCTCCCCTGGTATATAAAATCCCTTCCCCCTTACTAACCTGTTCGGTCATCTAATTGGAAATGTCAGAAAATGTTGGGTCCTGCGGCGCAGGTTTCTAAATGGTGACATTTTTTTGCGATAGATATTGTGAACAGGCCATTTTCACAGATTCCAGTAAAATGCAGTGGTATGGTAAGTCTGATTGTTATACATCAAGGGCCAGATTCAGTCTTAAGTTTCCTTTATGTATGATCGCGTAGCTTAGTTACGCCTTAGTAAGTATATTGCACTACCCTTGAACGCACGTAATTTAGCTTATTAACGAGTTCCAAACCCTACCTTAACTTTTCCTTATGTATCTGCGGTCGTACGTATTGCCTTGTCGTATTTAACTGCTGAAGCCAGCCCATACTGTACAATTTAAATGGCTCCCTCCTCCAATGCGTATTTTTAACGTGCTTAGGGATGACAAGCCCTACGCACATTCATAAATTTTGCCGTCGTATTTAAGTCTGGATCTACCCCCAAATGCTTATCTCCACTTGCTGAGTACTGCTACTCTCATTCTATTACTTTCTGTATTCTGCCACCTGATTGGTTGTTCTGCTGAGCCTGGAGTTACAGAAGAGAAGCTGAGGGTTAATTTATTTAGCTGGAGCAAAATTAAACTCCCTGTGTGAAAAGGATTAATGGTGCCACTCACCTCAATGTTGTTAATTGGTCCTGAAGGGGTGGAGTCAGGGGCCTGCAAGTCTTCTTAAGCCGGAGAACCTTTTCTTTCTGGATTTGCCCACCCTCCCTCCCCTTTGTGTTATCTTGGTTATATTCTGTTGTCATTTCTGCTTTTCTCTGTTTGTGGGCAGAAAGCAGGACTGTTTGACTTATTGTTGGCATTATGACACAATTGGTGGTGTGAAAAGAAGTTACAGGAAGTAACTGTCTTTGACTTGACCACTTAAGGTGGTAATGTCTGAGATTGTGGACCTGTGTGTGTGGGCGGTCTCCCGTAGCACTTAAAGGAGGTGTTGTGCCAAAGGCTGGTGGAGGGTGCTTTTTGTGTGACACTGTTTGCTTAATGACCTTTATATATATTAATGACTGTTATGACATGTTTAAGTTGTGCTATGTTTTTCTTATCTTTATTCACCTGCTTTCTTTGGCCCCCATCTAATTTAGTTAAGAGATCTTAATCCCTTCAGGATCAATGACACTAGTCAATTTATTAATTAGAAAATACATTTAATTAGTGCCCAAAGCTTGGTGTTTGTATCTTACTTTTATTGTGGAGCTTGTAGGTGAGTGTCACATTGTTTGCACACATCACATGTGGGATGTTTACTGTACTTTGCATCAGTCATGCTGTGTCTGCACTATCTACTGACAATCATCTGGTGTAGGAATCACAGCTACTACCGTTCTATAGCATCTAATTTGGATGCGGCTAACTGACAAATTGTTCTCTCTGCCTTTGAGAAATGGAAGTGTTACCTTTACTTACCACATAGAGAGGGGCTGTTGTTTGCCTGGCTTGCTTTCAGGTGGAGCGCCAGCAGTGCTTGTTTTGTCATAGAACGCACCAGAACTTTCCGGCACTTTTTTTCAACAGATTTTCCAAGTTTTAAAAGTTTTATTAGTTTCAGCGGCAAAATCATTAAAACGGTGCATGAGGCTGCTTGTGTGTCGACTCCGATTCATGCGTACTTCAACTGCGCTGGTTGTGATGGCACTGCTCGGCTTGTGGTGCTGCTCTGCTTGTGATTGGTCGCGTGGTTGCGCGTGAGTTAATGTGAGTTCCGGCACCTTTTTTCTTACAAAAAAGGCACTGAGCACTGGTGTATCTTGTTATAGTGATTATTATACATCCACAAGATAACCAGCATGAAATATGACCAAGTTATCTTCTTTTCTTCAAAGGTCCTCAGTATTTGGAGGAAGAGTGCCGGACTGAACACAGGATCCATTTCCTGAAGGTTGGTAGCAAGTAGTCTGTGACTTCAGAATTCCATAAGTTCCATTCCAGGTAGCTTTATTTCCTGATAGTGTTCCACAATGACCGTGGCAGCTACCTATCTAGACCTTTAATGGCTCAACCACTTATATGAAATGATTTGTTGTCACCAATGAGCACTGGTATCTCCTTTCCGTCTCCCCTACCAGTCTATCATGAGGAATTCCAGGGGTCTTGTTTGTCTGGACTGGGGAAAATGCATACGGTGCATGCAATGCATGGTGAGAGGGAGTTGGGTGTGTTTATGCCACCACTTTGTGCTCTGTACACACCTAATATCAATCCAGTTCTGTGTTTGCATGCAGCATTCAAAATTCTGGATTCAAAACATTTGCCTACGCTTTACCCAAGCGTTCTTTTAATATTCAAGGTCCAATGTACTTAATAAAGAATATGCAATGTTTTAGATCTTGAATTCAATTCTAGCCAGTGATCAGCAGTTTGTCAGTGGCCACAATTTGATACTGGATATTGTACATATATTATATCGCTTCAGATTTTTTGTTGCAATTACTTTGCTGAAGTGGTGTCTTTGTTTCAATATAACCTGTGCTGACATATGGATGCTTCAGGTTAAAAAATGTGATCTAAGCATAACATAAAGCTTAGTTCTATATCATTAGGTGGTGAGGTTTGGTGAGGAGCATTCTTCTTTTATGAGTTATTATTTTATGTGTCTTATTATTACATTGTGGATTAAGGTTCCTTATGGACTATTACAGAGAGAATGGATTTGGATTTAGCAATAAAACTGGTATCACGGGTGTTATTATGGTTATAAAGATGTTTTCAAAGTTTCAAATCTGTAGAATTACTTTTTCCAAAGTATCCTGGCCGCCAAAAATTTAATTTCTGCCTGGGCCAAAAGTGATCTTTGTATAAATATAAATAATTTCCTCCATAAGTAATGTTATTTACTCTATAACATTGTTTTTCCAAGACATAATAGTGTTATGTGTGTGATTTTAATGTTTGCTAATGAGAAAGGAAATTCACAGTAATAGGTAATCTTATCAACTCATTGCTTCTTAAACATCTGATGATGGTAACTTCCCATGTATTTTACAAAAGCACAAGCACTTCATGTTTATTAAAGTTTGGTTTTTACATGGCTGTATATTTATTAATAATAAAAAAAGATTCATTCCAATAATGATTACAGGAGCTGGATTCAAGTTGCCATTATTGTTACTAGTCATGTGTATGTTAAATGCAGCAACCAGAAAACCATAGATGTGAACAGTGACATGATATGACCTTTCCCCACTTTGGGGGGATAGGAAGCAGAGAACTGCAGCACTCTTAATACAATTGGAGGTACAGTAATCACTGTACAATTATTTACAATAAATCATTTTAGTATAAATAGTGGTTATAGTTTTGGTTACAAGCTGCTGAGGCATGTATCCTATTACCCACTCTATAAATATATAAAAAACAATATGGTAGATACCATGGCAGTGTTTATTTTAACTTGCACTGCCATTTGAAGCTCATTGGGTGTCCTAGGTAACTTTAAGGCCCTGCTATAAAATGAGTCTCTGAACAGAAAGAAAGTTTATGTAGTAAGATTAAACAGATTTGGTCTTTAAAAGCCCCCCTCTGAGAGTGCCCAGCCTCTTCTACTCAAGAAATTCATTGGTGGAGCAGTGTATCTGGTGTTCCTGTGTCAGCCCTGTTCCCCACTTTTCTTGTGCAGTCATATCTGTCAGACTCCACCCTTTCTTTCATACCTTTCTTTTTTATCTGTCCCCTCTCACTCCTTTTGCCTCTCTCTCTATATAAAAAAAACAAAAAAAAACACTTTATTCATTTTACTGGATTTAAATAGACCTGTCCGACACTGACTCTCTGCTCCCTGCTGAGGACGCCGGGAATGGCCGCTCCCAGGCCTCCCTGCGATCATACTGTCGTGCTGATGCACTTCCGGCGGAAGTTCCCGCCAAAAGTGCCGGCAGCCATCTTGCTTAGGGCATAGTGCATCATGACGCTCAATGCCCCGACGAAGGGACACCCCATTGGTCCACCAATGTGAAAATGGGGCAAATGGTTGTTTAGATACCCCCGCTGTGCTATCGAGGGATGTTCACCAGAGCCCCTGATGCTGGGGATGGAATTTTCTGCGCCTCAATAACAGGTCGTGCCCAGTTGAACCAGACTTGTATTGGAAAGATAACCGACAAGAAAGAAACAAGAAACAGCCTAGGTCAGCCCAAGATAAGAAACACCGATAATCCAGACAGGTGATCAACAGTAGTATCGGTGCGGGTTGGTGCACACTGGGCAGAGGATGACTGAATAGTCACAGAGGTAAAACAAGTGAGAGGTTCTGTGACCACACACACTGGAGATAGGTGGACTTATCTACGACAGTGGAGATACAGGAAAGTGATTCAGCGACCACACACGCACTGGAGATAGGTGGATGGCTCTGCAACAGTGGTAATTCAGGTAAGTGATTCTGCGACCACACACACACAGGGCCGGCAACAGAAATCTTGGGGCCCGTCACACTCAATTTTTTTTGGCCCCCTCCCCCCACGAATCGGTTAAATAAATAAAAAAATAATACAGTAAGAACATTTGTACTGGAAATCATCTTTGTTAGCAGGAGCATTCATTTTTATGCACCTGCTACCAAAGATACTGTCTGATACAAACAGTGTAGTTTCTAGACCTAGCAGAGGCCAGAGCAAAAAAAATTCTGCCCCCTCCGAAAAAAAAGGTAAGGTTAGCATGCAGCCTTCTGTATGCCCAGCCTCCTCAGTATCCCCCATCATATCTTCCAGCCGACCCCAGTATCCCCATCATGTCTCTGAAGCCCCCCCAGTATCCCCATCATGTGTATAAAGTCTCCTAGTAAGCCCATCATATCTCTGCAGCCCCCCAGTATCCCAATCATATCTCTGCAGCCCTCCAGTATCCCCATCATATCTCTTAAGCCCCTCCAATATCTCCATCATGTCTCTGAAGCCCCTCCAGTACAGTATCCGCGTCTCAAGCCTCCCAGCATTCCCATCATGTCTCTGCAGCCCCTCCCCCCCATATTCCTCATCATGTTTCTCCAGGCTCTCCCCTTTTTACTTACCTTTGTGTCTTTCATTCCTTCCTCCTCTGCGGCGCTGCGCTTACTTCGTGTGTTTACAGGAAATTCCTGTATGAGCTGCTGCAGCTGTTACATAGAGCTATCCATCATGGCGCTGGGATGCCCCACATCCCCAAGTGGAGCGGGTTGCACCGACCCTAAATAGATAGTTAAAGTATGAGATAGATAGATAGATAGATAGATAGATAGATAGATAGATAGATAGATAGATAGATAGATAGATAGATAGATAGATAGATAATTTCTGAAGAAACCCAATAGGGATAAAAAAGTTTCTCCCTACTAACGTGTCTTCCTACTAATCCAGCAAAGTGAACGAGTGTCCTTTGTACATTGAGAACGGATGCCATCCAGGAGAGTGATTTATGGTGTAGTGTGAATGGGAAAAGTACAGTGGCCCTGTGGTGTGTGAACTTTAGTGCACAGAGTTGGTGCCACTTAGTGAGGAGTGGAACCGAACGGAGGAATCCCCACACCTTCACAGTGTCACACACACTACACAGTGTCACACACACACTACAAAGTGTCACACACACAGATACATAATACAGTGTCACACACACACACATACAGACATATATTATATAGTGTCACACAAACACACACAGATATATTAGCTTCTACCACCTCTAACTGCCCCACCTGAGCCCTGCACCCCACTAACTGCACACCAACCACTGCCCCCACCCGAACCCTTCACCCTACTTACTTTCCCCCCAACCCACATTCTCATTCAGACCCTGCCCACACTCACTGCCACCAACCCCTGCCCTCATTTAGACACTGTACCCAACCCCTGCTGCCACCACCTGAACCTTACACCCAGGGCACTAACTGCCCCATACCCCTGCACCCCACTTACTGACCCCAACCACCATTATCACTCAATTACTCTAATTATATTATTCACTGTATTTTCTTTCTCATTCTTCGCCCCAGTGAGGAAACATCTACAGCCTCCCCCTGACACCATCCACCAGGGCCCATCCTCTGGGTGCCATACAATATCTAGCCAACATTCAAAACATCTGATGATCTTCCATCAGCCCTGGTTACATCAGTCGGTTGAATGTCGCCCATCATCACTCAAAGGTAAAGATAAGTATATTAAATATTTAATTCTGTATATCATACACATTTATGTTCTATACACATGTCTAATTATTTATAATTTGTGCACACAAGAAACTTATCTAATTTATATTACAGTAGTCTTAGATTAAGCCCCCCATTATATCTTATTATGCTAATGCAATGTTACAAATAATTAAATTGGTGTTTATATTATAATCTATTAAAAAAAAATCGGTATTATATGCTTATAAGAAATAACAATGTGATAAAAAATAAAACAAAACATTTTTTTTTATCTTTGATTATTTTACAGCACAGGTTGAAGATGAAGAGAAGAACCAAGAACATTCTAGAAGAGTGTTGTTAGGGTTCCTTTAATAAAATGATGATATAATATCTAAAATAAATTATAATATTGTTGCGTTTTAGATCAAATATACCTGTTTGGTAAATACTTGTTTGATTAAAATATAATTCTGTCTTAGCATGTGGTCCTTGTGTCAGTGATTTTCAAATGGTCTCAACATACCCCTTAAAAAGCGTTCACAGCAGCCATGCAGTTGTGGCATCAATGTGAAAAATGTGTGTGGTTAGAGAGATACTGTGTTGAGAAGTAACAGTAGTTTCAGCTTCCTGGTGTATGTGCTTTTCAAAAAAAAAAAAGGAGACCTTAGATATTGAATGCACATTGTAATTACACTAATAGAAAAATATTTTGTCATGTGGCACCTCCTGTGTTATTTTATATGTATTATCAATATATAATATCAAGTCATATATATATATATATATATATATATATATGAGACTTACGATACCCTCCTTTGTTTTTCGCCTTTCATTTATATACCTATAAAAAACGTTTGCCCCCCTTTTTGTACCAAGTGGGAGAGTTTTTCTTCAGTTTGTGCCTTTGCTGCTCTGATAACCTTTTTAGCCTCCTTCTGCTTTGTAAAATATTCCTCCCTGTCATCATTACTCTGAGATTGCTTACAATTCCGAAAGGCCATCTTTTTTGCTTTCATGTTAGCACGTTTAACACAAATAAGACATGGCGTTAACTTATTTATAAAAACATATATATTATTCTTGTATGTTATTTAACAAGTTTAAAAACAGTTTGTATACTGTAATTAAAGCATTACTGTCGGAAGTTAGTGTTAGGCTGCAGTGAGGTTACGTTTAGTGTTAGGCTGCGGGGAGGAGACAGTTAGGGTTAGATTTCAATTGGACTTTTAACTCTCAAAAACACTAAGGTCAGTATAATAGTACTGTTGACACTAGTGTTGTCAGTAAATAAACCCTGTCAAGTAAATTTCTTTACATATTCATAGACTATTAACTTACGTTGTTAAGTGTATAAATTTAAATAAAATTACATTAGAAAAACTGGTATACCACACCCTATGCAGTACTATGTTATACTATACAATACTATACTACACTATATTCTAATATATACTATACTATACTATACTATACTATACTATACTATACTATAGAGCTGCATAATAGAATAGATTTAATACACAGCAAATCAGATCACAGTCTGATCTGTTATTATCCACAAATATAAAATAGAAGTGGTGGCAAAAAAACAACTTTAGTTTTGTTTTTTTTATCTACAATAAGGAAAACCTATTTTGCAGAAATTAAAGTAGTTCCATTAGTGTCATCATTGTCAAGGGCATATTTTGCATTTAAAAAATATATACACATCTACTATTGTATTAGATTTTAGGAACGCAGAGTGGGGAAATGTATAAGTGATTCTTTGGCAGAGTGGATACGCCTAAAAGAACTGCAGGAGAGAGGAGAAATTTAAAAACATTCATTATTAACAGTAACAGACCTTTCTATCGGAAAGGTTAGGAAAAGCCCCAGAAAAAAGAAAGCCAATATGGTTTACAAAAGATATAGCAAGCATAGTGAAAGCAAACAGAGATTGCCTTTAGTTATTATAAGCAATATCAGAAAAATAATGACAGTGAAGTGTATCTTTTAAAGTAGAAGGAGGCTAAAAAGGTTATCAGAGCTGAAATGGCGCAAGTTGAGGAAAAACAGACCCACTCAGTACAAAAACGGGAAAAAAGCTTTTTAGGTGTATAAACAAAAGGTGAAAAATGAAAGAAGGTATACTAACAATAAAAACAGTGAGTGTAAGTGTTGTCAAAAGGTCTGTGGCAGATCATCTTAACAATTATTATGTTCAGTATTCACAAAAGAAAGAAAAGCGAAGGGATTGTATTTACAATACAAGAATATTGATACAAAAGATGTAAATGCAAGTCTTTAGTTATTTACCTTTTTTTTATATTATCTTCACAATGTCTTCTCTCAATACTTTATTTAATGTAAGGAAAGGAGCCTGGGGCACTTCTCTGTTCTTAAACTTACATCATATTTATGTTTGCTTCTCAATTAGGGCTCTATTTATAGAGTTCATTTTGGAGTGATAGGGGCAGTTTTCAATAGAAAACTGCCCTTATCGCTTCAAAATGTCCTTTCTCATATTTAAAAACCCTGCATCGCCAGTGGAAACTATCATTTCCATGACGATGCAGGACTCCTTCATCTGCCATCACGGGCCCGTTCATGTGAACGGGCTCCCCCTGCACCGCATATTTACACAGCGGTGAAGGGGTGGTGAAGCGGAGTTTCTAACTCCGCTCACCATGAAAATCTAACGCCAGCTCAGGCTGGCGTTAGGAGCTGTCCGCAGGGAGATCCCTGCGATGGACAGCTTAAGCCCACCCCCCTCTGTCCCTGATTGGACCAGAGAGGGGTGAGTGACAGGAATCAAACTGATTCCTGACTGCTTTTTTTTTTTTATTCTTAGAGATCCCCTGAACCATCAATGTTTCCCCCCTTTTATCCACTGAAGCACCAATGACAAGAGGAGATTCAGAACCTATATAAAATGATTATATATACGGTATATATATATAATCATTTTATAAATATTTTATATAGGTCTGAATCTCCTTTTGTCATTGGTGCTTCAGTGGATAAAAAGGGGGGAAACATTGGTGGTTCAGGGGGATCGCTAAGAATAAAAAAAA
>WWET01001191.1:39272-65169 GCA_011038615.1 Limnodynastes dumerilii
GATGAAGGTGAGTGTTTATAAATCTGGGGAGTGAAGTGTCCAGGCTTCGCTGCGATGATAAGCGAGCCTGGATCACTATCACTCCCCAGATTTATGCGGTGTCCATAAATAGAGCCCTTAATCTTTCCCCGATCTTCTCATATTTGATGTAGTCTCATTAAACTATCCAGAAAGGACTATCAATTTTCATAAAATATGTTTCATGCATTCAGATTAAATATATAGTACTTAGGCAGAATTGCATTTTGTATTAATAGTCTATTTAATTTTGCATCCTGCTGATTAAAAACCTTGATCCAGTAAATGAGATTGTAATGACGATATTCAGCTGAAATATCAATCTTTTTTGTCCTATATACTTCATCAGGATAATATCTTATCCACTAAGGCTCTGCTTTACCTCCACAGTTTAATAATGCAAAAAAGTTACTTTACAATATTAAGCATATTTCCACTGGGTTATGTGAACACTTAGGGCCAGATTTACTAAGCTGCAAGTTTGGAAGAGTGAAGATGTTGCCCATAGCAACCAATCAGATTTTAGCGACATTCTCTAGTATGTAAAAAGAAAGTGAGAGCTAGAATCTGATTGGTTGCTATAAGCAACATCTCCACTTTTCCAAGCTTGCAGCTTAGTAAATCTGGCCCTTAGTGCTAGATTTACAAAACTGTAGAAAAAAAGAATGGAGGTGTTGCCCATAGCAACCAGTCAGATTCTAGCTCGTACTTTCCTATTACATACTACAGAAAGGCAGCTAGAATCTGATAGGTTGCTATAGGCAACAATTCCACTTTTCATTTTCTGCAGTTTTGTAAAACTAGCCCTTGTCACAAACTGCAAGGAATGGTGGGACCTGTCCAGGGTTTCCAGGGTATTAACAGACGAGCAGTAGAGTGAAGTATAATTAGCGATTTTTAATAAGGATGGTTGCACAAGACAGAGTAAATGGTAGTGGAATAGAGTGAGAGGAACGTCCAGAGAGTAGCAGATTGGTGGCCAGACTATGCCGGACTAGAGTGCAAAGTTCAGGATAGCTTGGTAGCTTGCTAACTGGATAACAGGGTGGCTGGATCAGAACTGAAGTCAGAAGCAAGCTGTACCAGGACTGGAGTGAAGACAGTGCAGGGATGTGCCGGATTGGCGTGCTGGGTTGCGCCAGAGTGGCGTGAAGACAGGACCGGACTGGCGTGAAGACAGGACCAGGTTGCACCGGATTGGTGTACTGGGTTGCGCCACACTGGCGTGCTGGTTTGCTGGATCGCAAGGCTACTGGACTGCGAGGACCACGGTAACTGGAACCAGAAAAGGACCCAGGACAGTGGAACCAGGACAGCAGGACCAGGATGATGAGACCAGGGCATGAGACAAGGACGGCAGGACCAGGACTTGAGACCAGGACGGCAGGACTGTGTAGCAACGGGAGACTAAACTGTATAGCAACAGAATGCTTGAGCTTGATGCTAGGCAGGCTTGGCTGGGTAGCCACAGTAGGCTAAACTGCGTACTGCTGGGTGGTGCCACGATGCAAGGCAGGCAGGTCAGGATTACCAGATTGCAGGAGCAGAGATCCAGGCACTACTGGGACCAGTGGAGTGACGATGCAAGGCAGACAGGTCAGAGTTGCAGGAGCACCAGGATCAGCAGACAGAATCAGGAAACAATATTAAGACAGCCAGACACCTAGACAGAACACGTAGTTCCTAGAAGACCAAGTTGATCTGGGCACAGCATGGACTGTGCACAGAGTTTAAATAGTCCACCAAGTGCACAGATTGGCTAGAGGAATCATGTGTGCGCAGAGGAGCACCTGAGTGGCTGCTGGGAATCACCTGACAGGAGGCAAGATGGCGACGCCCATGCACCAGAGAAGTAATGATGCAGATGCCTAATCCCAGACAAAAGCACACATGCTTTAATAAAGACTTACACAGGAACCTCTGGAGGGCTGCAGAGTGGCACATAGTGGGGAAACTGCTGCCAGACGGCTAATGGTCAGGTAAGTGCGGCACTTGCCGCCGTAGACCGTGACAGCCCTTAGTTTACTTAAACCCCACTTTATGAACCTTGAATGTTTGGAGGAGCACTCTGGTATATGTTAGATGTTGTGTGTCATTATTGGTCTTGGCTCTGTTTTAAGGCTGGCCTTAGGTTTGCCAGAACCTTGTGTGAAAAATTCAACAGTAATTCTCCCCCCATCCTTTCATTCACCTACATTTATAAATAATACTTTGTTTTTAAAAACAAATGAAGACAAATCAATACGTGCTATATCAACTATGGCAAAAAAGGAGTGAGTGAGCTTATGTTTTGTCTATTTTATATTATTAGTCCTTAAAATTAAATTGTCACTTTCAGATGTTATAACATTTCTACAACTGTGTATTCCCAGGGGTCGGAAAGTGAGAGACTCGGGCCCAATAGTAAGGAGGCGGGGCCTGAGTCTGGACAGCTTAAAATAGTACTCGTCACTCCATGTATGAGGGCTGAGCATTAAATGTTAAGTATCAAAAGTGACCAAAACATCAGCCAGAAAGTATAGGAACTGAGAAGTGGTCTGTGGTCACCACCTGCAGAACCACTTTAATTTTGAGGGTGACTCCAAATCCTGACCTCCATGGGTTAATAAATTTGATTTCCATTGATAATTTTTGTGTGATTTTGTTGTCAGCACATTCAACTATGAAAAGAACAAAGTATTTAATAAGAATATTTCATTCATTCAGATCTAGGATGTGTTTGAGCAGTGTATAACCCACAAGTACTTTATATGGTGTGCCATATCCAGACCCACGTATTACATGTGGGTTACATTAGAGGTCTAGAGATGGCACAGAACCCTGCACAGTACTTATCTGCAGCAACTGCTAAAGATATTGGGCTGTATTCACTGATGAGTGTGAATAAAGTACGCAAATATACGCACGTACGTGGCAAGGCAACACACATAACACTCCCCTCACACGGACGGATTTTCGGTGGCTTACGCATTTATATGGCACCCTTAACTCTACGTGTGTAGTTACATGCGTAAGTTCCTTACGTACGTGCGTACGTTACTAACCGCACCCTCAAAAGGCCATTTATATGCCACCCTCCGCCCACTTTCACATAACTTTGCATGTACGGAAGACAACCACGCCCCTCCGTACGTATGTGACTAAGAGCGATTCAAAGGTGTGTCCGACCGCAGTGTTCCTTCCCTCGATCGGGCGTTCAGATCCACCAGGTCAGAAAAGAGAAACGATCTAAGGCAGCACCTTAAGGCACCAAATAGCTTTTTTGGGTAAGTATGCACTCACTCTTTCGTTCCTCTCTTAGTAATTCTCTCATAGTAATGCCGGTGAATTTTTCTCCCCAGACTTTTCGCCGTCTATTCCCATCGAAGGTTCTCAGAAAGAAAAGAGACGGGGAGCAGACCTAGGTGAATACCGTCAATCACAGCAGTATATATAGGTAAGACATATACTCACAGTCTTAATCCTCTCCAATAAGGCATGTAGAATTGCTTATAACCTTTTCTTTTTTTGTCCAGGAGGCGTGTTGATGTCCACCAACCACAAGTGTCGGTCCCCCGCTGCCTTAGGTGTCCCCCCGGAGACCAAACCCAGACAGGGGCAAGATATCACAGCACAAATCTTTATTTCATAAAATTTATAAAAATGACAAATAAAATTCTTTGTAAAAAACCCTTGTGTTTTCTTATTTCTGGGGGAATCCCCTTATTATTCCGGGTGAGGGAAACTAAATAAAAAATTCTGCTACAAAAACAGAAGACTTGCCCCCTGAGATGGAACACAATTTGTAGGGCTAATCAGTGAAAAATGGGCCCCTCACTGATAGACCTTAAAAAGAAGGGAGAAGCCTCGTAGTGTCCAGAAAATGTTTAACAGTTACCTCCTTCCAACATGTTTCAGGCACAATATGTGCCCTTTTTCAAGGAATTACTCCCGAATGGGTTCCCTCCTCTTTTAAATAGTTGATGACATCATCATTGTGGGCTAACTTCTCCCGGGTGATTTTTATTTCAGGTATAAGTCTTCTATTACTTAAGTGTCTTCCTTCCTTTCTTGCTTTATAAAAATGTCTTATTCCTATTAGGGACAATAAACTGAATACTTTGTGTATTTTACTTTTAAAACCAACGCTTCCGGCACACTTCCTAAATCCCTTTCTTATTTTCTGGTTTCTTCCTATTCTATAATTCTATCCCCTTGCTTCTTCATTCATTCTTAATTTTAGTTTCCTTATCTTAATCGGGAGCTGGACACATGATGGGACTAATATGGGGGGGAGCTGGACACATGATGGGACTAATATGGGGGGGAGCTGGACACATGATGGGACTAATATGGGGGGGAGCTGGACACATGATGGGACTAATATGGGGGGGAGCTGGACACATGATGGGACTAATATGGGGGGGAGCTGGACACATGATGGGACTAATATGGGGGGGAGCTGGACACATGATGGGACTAATATGGGGGGGAGCTGGACACATGATGGGACTACTAGGGGGGCAGCTGGACTGATGATGGGACTACTAGGGGAACAGCTAGACTGATGATGGGACTACTAGGAGGGAGCTGGACAGATGATGGGACTACTAGGGGGTAGAGCTGGACAGATGATTTGACTATACTGGGGGGAGCTGGACACATGATGGGAATGCTGGGGGGGAATCTGGACACATGATGGGAATGCTAGGGGGGGGAGCTGGATGCATAAAAGAAATACTGGGGGAGCTGGACACATGATGGGAATACTTGGAAGACAGAAGAAATGATGGGGGATTCTGGGGTTCTACAGAAATTATGGGTGATACTGGGGTGCTGGAGGTTGTGTCAAGGGCCAGAAGAGGCTGAAGACCATCTTCTAGCAACGGAGCAGCATCTTTAATCAAGAGGACAAGATCTTCAATCAACTTTCGCGAACAGCTTTCAACACATCAAGAACTACTAGCAAGTCATCCCAAGACAGATGACTGCAAAACAGTGAGTCGATTCTTCACTATATCTTTTGCACATATTTACACTATACATTATCCTTAGGTTTAATTAGTACACAGTGGCCACCACAATAGTTTAATAAACACACAGGAACACATTAGTTAGTTTTAATGTATAGAAATGTATTGTTTAATCATTTATTGTTTATTCATGTTTAATATTTGTTTATTGGAGAAACTTTTGTTTTGTAGTACTTGCACTACTTTTGTTTTCTGCCACTGCTGTGTGGCAATGTTTCATAGATGTGCTATAAACTGCAGCGTTTGGCCTAAGATGCATGAAAATAATATTGTTACCTGTGAGGTGCTCAAAATTATAATATTACCTGTGATGTGCTCAAAATTGACTAGAAATTACAGCAAATTATTGTTAATGGGGTAAATAATAATATAGGGACAATAAAGAGCCAAATTATGCGATTTTAGCATTTTGTAGCAATTTTTGAAAAAAATACAGATCCAAAACCAAAACCAAAACACGTGGGGGCGGTTTTGGCAAAACCAAAACACAATGTTAATACAGATCCAAAACCAAAACCCAGGCGTCAGTGAACATCTCTAATTTTTTAGCAGATAATATATTGTGAATTTTCTGTTCATGGTGTAATAATATCTCTTCTGCATCAGACACTCCAGATAAACCATACATGATGGGAAATAACTTCTTTGATGTCAGTGTCAGTGAGTACTTCATATCTCTTTCTAGTGTGGTATAATTGAACTATCCATCTTTTACAGAGGGGGAGTTCATTAAAGTGCAATATCTGCAGTGTATTATGTAAAACATTGATTTGGCTGCATTTGTTTTACCTGCTTAGGAAGTCTATTGAGGTCTTAAAACAAGAGTGACTTATGTCTGTTGGATAATGAGTGCAGTAGGACCAGCTGTAAAGTTAAGTAATATAAATATTCAACAACACAACTTTGAACATGATTTATTAAAGTAGTAGTGTATATCATAAAAAAAAATGGAACAGCTGCATCTAAAACTCTGATTTACCATTTGCAAAACATCAGTGAAATAAATTATTTTTATGTGTGCTTGAAGACCAAGAATATATAAACGCATTCTGTTTCTTTACCCCTTCCTGTTACTCTTTTTTTAAATGTAAATAGCTCTATATATACATCTTCAAGATATTAAGTTATCAGTGAGTTGGGTGTAACTGTCAACATTTTAATAATAATTAGCAGCTTAGCGGCTCCCGCCACACACCCTGTAGCCCTAATCCCAAGCTTTAATTTTTGTTCAATTTTATTATGACTTTTACATTGTTAATTACGTCATTTAACTTCTTTCAAGATAAACTTCACCCCCTTTTTGACCAAACTCAGCCCAACTGATCTTATTTGATCAAACCACGCCATTTTTTCCATAAGCCCTGCCCCTTTTGTGACCCACAAATCGGTACAGTTCCTCCTAAATTTCGAAGTGATGTCATCCAAATCGATTCAGAGTAAGTCCCAAAATAGGCTCCCTGTGTCAAAGTTCTGCCCAGCATACACCAATAGGAGGTCCGACTAGGACACCAACCTCCTAGTATGTCTTATGGGATCCAATGTTACCTCTCTATGAAGTTTTCTTCCAAATCCATCATTCAAAATAAGCCCCACCTCCTTTCCAGCCAAAATCTTCCCACAACTGACTTTATTTGTTTAATCCACGCCCTCTTTTCCATAAGCCCCACCCCTATTGTGACCCGTAAATTGGGACAGTCCCTTCTAATTCGGGATGTGATTGATAACAGCTGGCGAGTGTCATACACACCACTGCTAACTGCCACTGCTGTTGACGGGCAAATCCATTCAGTGAAAGGCTCAGAACAGGGTCCTTAGGTCAAAGTTCTGCCCAGCGTACACCAATGGGCGGTCTGACCAGCACCACAACCCCCTTAAAATCTGACCAGGATCCTCTCAGTGCAGGGGTGTGGAAGATATTTGTCAACAAACAAATTTATATACATACTATATGGAATATACAATGTGGTGAATTCCGCGCTGGAGCCGATAAAGTCTTCCCAAACACAAAAAAATGATTCACAAATACTCCTCACAAAAAATGAGTTCTTATCCTGCTTGCTCCTATTTGTTGAAAACAAATTCCTAAAAGTACCTATTTATAATAGCAAGAGTTCTCTGGTGATCCTTCTTGTTTAGGTTTTTCAAATAGTGGTTTTTCAAATGTATCCTTTCTCTTGCTCTGATGCTCAAAAAGACAGAAAAAGGAAACAATGTGTGACACTGTATCAATATCGCTCCAAAGTGTGATTTCAAGTTCCTACTCACTCATTTTCTGTTGGTAATATGCGCTTCTTATATATTACTTATTCTAACGCTCGTGACTTTGAAGATACACTGTCCTTTTCTCTCGTGCATACAAAACAAAAGCCAACAAGAAAAAAACCTTTGTGCAGCTCCAAGTGAAATTAATCCAAAATAATCAGCCAAATGTCTACTCACTTGAGGTTTGCTTGGTATATAGCAAAACATGTATATGGACCTTATATGTTGTCCGTGTGGCCCGTTGTTGCCCTTCCAGGATATTCAACCAATGGTCCATGTCAAGGGAAGGGAAGAAAAAAGAAAGGACAACTTCGTGCAGTAGTTTTAAAACAAGTAAATCATGAGCCAACTCCACCAATAACCTACTCACATGGTGATTTCTTGTTCTCATGCATATACATCCTCATATGGACTAGGGATCTTTTATATGTACGATTTATATTTAGGGCAAACATTTCCCTGGGATTTAATTGAAACAGGAAATGACCACACATTGTTGATTTAAAAGGACCAATAGTTTCACTTACCTGTATTACCCTGAAGAAGGACACACACGTGTCTGAAACGCGTAGGTAAAGGTGTTCCCCCGGTGTGGAGTCTCTCCCTCAACTCTCGCTTCACGGAGGTATTTTCCTTCCCCACCGGTTTACCTTCCAGTGAGTTAGGGCCCTTATACTTTCTGGTTTGGTCCGTGAGGTGCATATTCCATCTAGAAGGACAATTCACACCGACATACGAGCGAGGGGGCCTCCCCCGGGTTTAGTATTTTATTGGTTGAAATTTTTATTCTTTTTTATTCATTTTTATTGTTAAAGTTGAAATAAATAAGCAGAGATTTTCCATAAGATCGGTTGGACGAAATCTTTATTATATGCATGAGAACAAGAAATCACCATGTGAGTAGGTTATTGGTGGAGGTGGCTCAGGATTTACTTGTTTTAAAACTACTGCACGAAGTTGTCCTTTCTTTTTTCTTCCCTCCCCTTGGAACGGACCATTGGTTGAATATCCTGGAAGGGCAACAACGGGCCACACGGACAACATATAAGGTCCATGTACGTGTTTTGCTATATACCAAGCAAACCTCAAGTGAGTAGGCATTTTGCTGATTATTTTGGATTAATTTCACTGGGAGCTGCACAAAGGTTTTTTTCTTGTTGGTTTTTTTTTTGTATGCACGAGAGAAAGGGACGGTGTACTATGACATGAAAAAATATTCCCCATCTTGTGTCTCCAGTCTCCCAGTTTTCCCTATTAATGTGACTCCATCTCCCAGTATCCCCCATCATGTCTTTCCAGCCCCCCAGTATTGCCCATCATGTGTCTCTTGCTCCCAGTATCCTCCATCATGCTTCACCAGCACTCCAGTATTCCTAAGATGGCGGTGGCGGGTCTCTCCTCTGCTACCTAGCAACAGCCTATCCCTGTTGTTAGGTAGCAGAGGAGGGACCCGCTACTACAATCTCCACCTTGCCTTTGCATTCTGGAAGTTCCTGCCACATTCAAGATGGCAGCCGGGGTCCTTCCTAATGACCCTCATCTGCTGCCGCCATCTCCACATTCTGCACCTTACTTCTGTATTCAGGAAGTTCCTGCCACATTCAAGATGGTGGCGGGGGTCCTTAGGAAGGTTAAGGACTAATATCATTAAGGACTCTAGTGGAAAAATCATGAAGATTATCAGCGAATTCAGAGTAAGTATGAAACAAAATACTTACGGATTCAATATGAGCCATGTAATAAAATCTTAGACCCCTTGAATATGGGAGCAAAATGACAGTAAATAATGGAAATTACAATAATGAAAGATTTTAGTTTTTTAAATTATGCATAGTGTAAATTATAACTTACAAAACATTCTAGTGAGGTAACCATAAAATTAGGATGTAACTTTAGAATGATGCTAGGAATCGCAATATTTGCATTTGACAATTATAAAATACCAATAAGGAAAAGCAATTCACACAAATGCTAACACAACAACCATCCTGTGCAAATTCTTTCTTCTATAAAACAATTCAAACACACCTTGACACATAAACTTAGTTAAAACAAAGTATTTACACATATGAGGAACAGAACATCTTTCCATGGACTTCAGGAGGACAGCAACGACAAGAATTCTTGCACAGCGGGAGTAGTGTAAGTGGGACTGCCTCTCCATCAGGCCACAGCAAGTCAGAGAGGGTTTCTCTTGGATCAGTAGGTAAGCAGCTCAAGGATTGGTGACATAGCTACTGGCCAATTCTGGCTGGCAGTGGCCGACCAATTGGAAAAAGCTTCAGTGAGTTAATCCAGGTAGGCTCAGGGTTGACAACTTTTTAAAGCTTTCCTCCGGGAGATCCCTGAAGGAAAGCCATAGATGTCTGCAAGGGGGTGGGCTTAATGACAAGATTTCTGAAAATTATGCCCCTTACCAGAATTGCCCATTTTCTTAGTATTACTAGGGATACATATTGCGTCATCAAGTCCCATCCTGCCCCTAGTAACACTAAGAATAGTAGTGTTGCTAGGCAGGGGCGGCGGGACTTAAGGCTGTGGTTTGTATGAAACCACAGCCAAGGCTTTAAGTCTGGTGCTAGGCTTTGTAGTTATTTAGGCCAGGCTGGGACAGGTAAGTAGTCTGATTTGTTATAGCTGCTTCAAGAGGAAGAAAACCTGGACACATCAAGATACATTCACACATACCCAGTGAGTACTGTCTTTTCTAGGAAGGAAATAGGAGGGCCCCCAATCCTAGTGGTTAAAGTGGACCAACAGTCTAAGTTAGTTTGGAGGGAGCATGCTCAGACCCTGGTCACTGGCAATAGCAATTAAAAGTACCTCTGCAAGGGAAGGGCAAAGTTGTTCCTCCCTCCCTGGATTGGTTTTCATATAGTATCCCCCTACATCTCACCTGCTAAGGAATGTCTGCTGCATTAAATGTTACTCTTTTCACATATGAAGTTAAAAAATGTGAAGTGAAAAAAAGTTAATAAAAAAAAGTGCAGTATCCTATTTTAGGAGATACATAATAAACATTAATGGACATAAATATGTATATATAAGAAACAAAAAAAAGTTTCTCAAATGTACAGGAACTATTTCAAATCTGAATATAAAAGAAAATATTAAATGAAGTGAAACATTTTTATTTCATATCTGTGCATAAAATTTGTAAAGCGGTTATTTTATTAATGGCTGGTTATTTTAAACCAGTTTTACCTTCCAACAATTTAGGTTTGTTAATCTCAGTAACACATATATTTTTATACATTAATAATGTCTAGCAAAATAATTATTTATCATCTTATGAAAAATAGATTTTCCTGAAACTTTTACTAATGATTGGGTAAGTATGCAAAATAAATTTTTCGGCATACTTACCCATTCATTAATTCTGAAACTACAGACACGTCGCACCTCCGCACCGGACCGGTGAGTATTACAGGAGTGTCTATGGGGAGTTTTAGGGTCAGGCTGTGGGGAAGGGAGTCTTAGGTTTAGGCTGCGGGGAAGGAAGTCTTGATGTTAGACTTCGGGGAAGGGAGTCTTCGGGTCAGACTGCAGGGAAGGGATTCTTAGGGTCAGACTGCAGGAATGGGAGTCTTAGGGTCAGGCTGTGGGGAGGAGAGGGTTAGGCTCAGGCTGTGGGATGGAGAAGGTTAGGGTTAAGGTAATGGGAGGAGAGGGTTAGGGTAATGGAAGGAGAGGGTTTGGATAAGGATTAAGATAAGGGTTGTGGTTACATAAATACTTACCATTTGCCACTGCATCTTCGTCCTTTAAATGATCGATTGCTTCTACTCGGCGAGGCAAAAGCAATCAATTTCACAAAAAATGGCCCTTTTGATAAAGGGCTGTTCTAAGCACAGACCCGTTCAGGATTCAGACATTCCTAGAAAACTATGGGTAACATGAGATTTTAAACCTAAGTCCCCCTTAGTATTTGCAGCTTGAAGGCCACTTAGGTAACATTTTCATGCGGGGCAGGCCAAAGCCATGCTGGAGAGCAGCACCAGGCTGGAAAAGCATAATAGAGCAAATATCAGTCACTAGACGCTTCAGTGTCTGAGATTGTAGATCTTAAACACCAGAGTGACTGTAGTGATTAATATTTACATTAATGGAGGCTCCAGTCCTGACCTTGTGCCCAGTGTGAAAGCACAGTGACCTCACCTCCACTACCATGCAGGCTCAACAGTAGGTCCATCCAGACCCATACCTCCCAACTGTCCCGATTTTCACGGGACAGTCCCGATTTCGGGGGACTGTCCCGCTGTCCCGCCCTCCACCAGCCTTGTCCCGCTGTTCAGACCAAGTTGTTTTTTTGTTTTTTTTTAGCCCCGTCGCATGCGCATGCGCAGCGCTCTTCAAAACTTTATCTGCGGGGTCTGCGGTCACGTGTAGAACAGCAGATACAGGGCTCCAATGGGAGCCCTGTATTTGCTGATCATCACGTGACCGCACACCACCAGACAACGCCCGAGACGTCGATGATCAAGCAGCTGTGGAGCAGAGCACCGCGTTGGAAAGAAGATTTAAAGTTAAGAAGTTGAAAATGAGTGGTTCTCTTTGTGACATCTGAATGGTGAACTTAATGAATGGGATGGGAGGCTGGAGGAAGACTAAAGTAAACACAGAGTGCGCTGGAGAGGACATTTATTTATATGAGAGAAGAAGGGCCTGGCATATAGGGGCAGGGAGAGAGGGAAATAAAATCTCAGGTGTCTGTGCAAGGAATGTGGACAGGACAGTGTGGGGATATGAATAGGGCAGAAGCTCAGTATTTAAGGCTCTATGAATAAGCCAGGGAAAGCCTAAGAAAAAGAGGGTGGAATCACTTTAATATTCTATACACAAAGAAGTTTTTAGTTCTTTCTGCACTCACTGTGCCTCCTCACTTCCCACACTGGTGGAACCCAAACCTTTTTTAACAGCATTCGACAAAAAGTGCAAGACACACCCACTTCCCTAGACACGCCCTCTGGGTGGTACATGACACACCCACTTCCATTGACACGCCCAATGGGCGGGGAAATTTTGTCCCTCTTTCCGATTCTCAAATGTTGGGAGGTATGCAGACCCAATCTTTGGGATAGCATCCACCCAAAGCCCTGCCTAAAGGGAAAGCTCCTCAACCATGCTGTTATGGTCTCAATGACCCTGTATGCATGTCCATGTACTCCTAAAATACCAGGAATGAAAGGAAAAACAACTAGTACAGCAGTATCCATTTTCCCAGCCATGAGATGGAAGTTCAAGCTTGGTTGAAGTGTGATCCTTTGCTTATTCCACTTAAAAGAAGTAACCTGTCACTGTGCTGGAAGAAACAGGGACAGTGTCTAATGTTATCCCACTAGCTACATCCCTCTTCTATTCCTATTGGCTAAATGAACTGTATTCAGACTTCCAGAACTGACATCAGTTCTGAGCAGTTGAATCATAAATTGCACAGTTTTGCGATCTGTGAACGCACGTGCAATCAGAATGTGTCACACCATCAGGTTTATTACATTTCCTTTATTTTTGCATTCATTGTTTGTTTACCTTGCTCTCATCACATGACTTTCCATCTGCTTCCAACACTTCATGGTTCTGCTGATCAGATGTCTCACACGTTACTTGCTGGCTCTGCTTACCATGTGACTCATCTCCCTATTTAAACTCCCTTCTCTCTCTCCTTTCTGTGTCAGAGCAACAGCTAACCTTAGCCTGCAGACTACGTGTCCTCAAGTTTACTCAGGTGCTGCTGACTCCCTGGACTTTGTGCTTCATTGTATTTTGGATATCCTTGTGCACTGATCCTGTGATTCCTTTTGGTTCCTATTGGTTCCTGAATTCATGTTTCTGTTTATTGCTGTATTGCATTCCCTGCTCTGCCATTTTGCATTCATCCTGCATCTAGTTCTCTGTCCGTGACAGTAAGTCCTCAACACTGTCCAGAACATGCCAGCCTACTTTTGGCCTACAGCCTGGTCAGTAGTTAATGCTGCTATTCAGTGCATGTCACCTAGCTGGTCTGTGTGTGAAGCATTATCAAATGCATATGGCTCAATCCAGACTACTGACTAATAAGACTTACTGAGAATTGGGTATTGTGTTTCACATAGTTTTTGACTGTTTATCTGTGGTCATACACTATTGGATTATATGGGAATTTTAATATTTTGCCGTGAGTATTTTTATAAGTACAATTAATGTATAATGCACATGTGGGGCATTTAAGGAGTCAGGGAATGGCATATACCATAATATATGTCGGTTATTGGTATTATAGTATATGACGTTTCAAGAGCCATAATATAACCTACATATATTAAAGCAGTGGTCGGGGAAGCGGGGTAAATTACCCCAAATGGGGTAAAAATGAAATTCCTGGGAGTAAAGGATGGTCGCGCTGCCGAGACACAGCTGGGCATGCATATGAATCTATATGCATGCCTAAAGTGACCATATGTCCCATTTTGAACGGGACAGTCCCGTTTTTTGATGGGCTGTTGGGACGCCAAAATGTCCCATTTTCAGAGACCAACAGGTGACATACACTCTGCAGAATACACTGCGTCATTCTGCAGAGCGCGCCACGGAGGAGAGACATGGAGGCAAGAAAAGTTTATTATTGTGGAAGAAGGTATTTTGCTTTGGGGAGTGTGTATTTAAATAACATGGAGGGGGCACACGCTAAAGAGGCAACTATAAGAAGGAAGGGGCAATAAGGCTGGCTGGACAAAAATTAAGAGGGGGAAATAAGGCTGGCTGGACAAAAATTAGGAGGGGAGAAATAAGGCTGGCTGGACAAAAAATAAAGAGGGTTGAAAGAAGGCCGGCTGGACAAAAATTAAGAGGGGACAATGGGCCTGATTCAGACCTACTACCGCAAGCGAGCATACGCCCATCGCAAGCGAAAATTCGTGAAAAAAAACGCACTACGCATGTGCAGTATGACAACTTCCGGTCGGCCGAAGGACATGAGCGTACAGCGAGCGAATTTCCAGCGTATTTTTTGCTCAAGGGGCGTGCGTTTTTTACGACGATAGTCTGGACGCTCGAGTTACTATACAGAGGCGGGGATAGACATTTAAATTGTACAGTATGGGAGTGCTAAGCCCAGTACGACCAGCGTATGGGTACGAAAATTCGCACGTACGCTGGAAAATCTTAGGGTAGGGTTCAGCCGCCCTAAGCAGTTACAATCAATGGGAGTGTTATGGGCGTGAAAGTTTTTATGCCTGGGTGAACGTACGCTACGCTCGCGGGCGATTGCGGTCGTAGGTCTGGATCAGGCCCAATGAGGCTGAATGGACATAGAAGGGGGCAATATGGCTGAAATGACACAGAAGGAGGGGTCAATTAGACTGGCTGCATACAGAAGGAAGGGGCAATAAGGCTGACTGGACAAAAAAAATAGGAGGTGCAATAAATACTTTTTTAATTCAAATAATAAGATATGATTTCCTTCCTTTCAAATCAAGGGGGTAACGTTGGCGTATCTAAATATATTTTGGGGTAAAAGGTAAGAAAGTTCCCTGACCCCTGTATTAAAGTTTAGCATTCCTGGAACCTGAATACACCCCACATGTGCTCTATATACAGTACCATGTCCAGACCCCTAATATATCCCACATGTAATACACATGGTATATATTAGCGGTCTAGATATGGCACACTATAAAAAGTACATGTGGACTATATTACGGTTCCAGGAATGGGGTATATTAGGTGTTTGGGAATGGCAAATTATATAGAGTATGTAGTGTGACATTCCCAGACCCTATTATACCCCTCATATATTATGGTATATGCAATTAATAGATTCCTTAAATGCCCCACATGTGCTTTATATAACTATATAAACTTCAAATGGGGTATATTAATGATATGGGAATGACACATTCTGTAATATATGTGGGATTAATTAGGAGTCTGGGAAAAGTTTTGCCAAGGTGTAATTTCCTCTCTTATTTTCAAACTCTGAATCTGGTCCATAGACCTTAAATCTTTTTTAAAAAATGTGGGAAAACATTTAATAGTTAGACATTTTTATTATATTTTTTTTCCACATGGTAATGACAAAGTTTATTAATATACAGACAAAACCTTAATAAATTACTGTATAGTATTTAAAACAATTCATACATATTCTACTCAGCTTTTGTTGTATATTAAACTATCAGATAAGAGGAGGCCATTTTTATTAAGGCTTCAATTTTTTGGGAGGAAGGGGGGGATACCAAAATATCAATATCCCTGTAATCACACAGAATTTTATTCCTCTGAGAAAAAAGGATGTTCATACCCCAAGGTATGCGTGGACAACTAATTTAAGTTTTAAACTGCCCATGTGTGATGTGGGTGACCATGTTACCACCACCACCCCTTTTAATATACCTTAAATATAACACAGACAAGAGTCTTGGTAATTAAATCGATTTTATTAATTAAATAATTAATTAATTATGACTATCTTTAAACTGATCCTAAACGGATCCAAGTTATCTTTACTAAATTTTGATGGGCCCAAGAAAGCAGGTAACATTAAATAACATAAACTCACATGATAACAAATTATAATGGTCCTTAACCTGAAAAACCTTATAACAAATACAAATGTCAAAAACCAGCGCATTCCTCCAGACTTCGGCAGAACTCCTAATTTAAGTACTACGTGAGACCATCCAGACGAGCCTACAACTTCGGGCACCTCCACTTCAAGTAGTCATGTCACAGATAGTTACCTCCTGTGACTACCAATCACACCACCAATTGCGCTAAACAAATCAAAATATGCGTCTAACAACCTGCTTTCCGCTGAAACCCCTAACTCAACCAATAAACAACAATTGTATCGTCAATAAGGGGAGGGAGGGTGGTCAAATCCATAAGAAAAGGAGCAACTCCCCCAGCCTCTGCAGACCACCCCCAGACCCATGAGCCAGTGAGAAGCACCTAAGGTGAGTAGCAACCTTAGTAAGTCCACCCACACAGGGGGGTAGATCCAGACCTACACGTTTGATACATTTCATTGCGTAGCGTATTTACGCTAGTGTACTTTCTAAGCACTCCCCTAGGCACTACCCTTGCATGTACGTACTTTGGCCGTTTTACGCCTACCGAACCCTACATAAACTTTACACAACATAAGTACTGCCGTACGTATAGGCCTCACGTACTTACGAGCCTAGCACCGCCATACTGTACGATTTAAATGCCTTACCCCGCAGCCGTAATTACGGGTGTCATATGGCTAGCACGCCCCTTGGTCTATAGTTACGCTGTTGATACGCGACTGGCCCTTACGCTCTGAGTCTCGTGGCGTAAAACATCTGCCGCGCGCATGCGCAGTTCGTACTAATGTGCGATTTTACGTTAGCGGCTAGCGTAAAATCGCTTGCTTAAGTAGGTCTGGATCTGGACCAGTTAAATAAATTTGCTTCAGTTAAATAAATTAACCCACTGCTTCTCTTGCAACTCAAAATTCACACCTTAAGCTGCAGTTTTGTAGCTGTGCAATTACAATTAAATTCAGACTACAGAACAGTGTATAGATTAGCAGCATGCTATTCTTTTCAGCCATGAATTTACAGTATTCTCTTCACATTGGGCACAACTATAAAACTTGTGTCACTTGAGTCATTTTGCCGGGCAACATAAATAAACAAAGGACATGTACCAGCCCTCACATTAGTCATCTTAAGGTGTTAAAATCCCTTTAAGAGACAGCTTCACTACTGCAATGCAAATTCGATTGAATAAAATGAACAAGCTACAGTATATTAATTCTGTAGAAGACTGTGTTTATGATTAGATCAGACAAAGTAGAAGAGACTCTTGAAGCTTGTAAACCAAATAAGAAAACAATCTGTACATACATCTTTGCTCTGAATTTCATTTATCAGTGTGTTATACATGTTTATTGTGCTCCAAAGGCACAAACCAAGGAAACACTTCCCCTGAGTCTGTTTGTAGCATGGTTTATGTATTCATTTTGATAGAATCATTGTGCTATGTGCATCATATAGGAATGCTTAAGAGCTGTAGGAATCAATGGCCTGATTTTATTGCTATTAGTATAAGTAGGCTGTTTTTTCAGTATTTGAAAGCTGCTATCATGTCCCCCCTCTCCCTTCTCTGCTCCAAGCTATACATGTTTAACATGAATACATGAATACAATTTAACCATAGACTCACCACTCAAAAGGCTCCCTACACAGGGAAAATGGGGAACCATTATGGGGCCAGCAGTCACCATTGTAAACATGGGCCATTAGATTTCCCTTATGCTGACTCCCCTCCCCCATTGTGGAAAATGGTTTCTATTAGTTGGTCTAGTTCTAATTGAATTAATACAATAATAATACTCAAAATACATTACATGGTTTTTGTGCAAAGAACCATTTGCAGAACTTTTTGCCTTTACCATAATGCATGCGATTTAGGCTCCCACTAATCTATTTTCAGCATAGCTGACACATTTTAAGTGGTTTGCACAAGCATGTAATCACCTATTAATATCACTGACCATGGCTGAGAAACTATTACATTCCTGGGGCCAGATTTAAAAAGCTGCGGGTTTGGAAAAGTGGAGATGTTGCCCATAGCAACCAATCAGCTCTCACTTTCCTATTACATATATGTATTGTGTTTGATGCCTTGAAAAAGCTTCTTTCAAAAGGGCAATCAGGAAGGGCATTTGGTGAGTGTTAATAGCATAGAAGGAGGCTAAGGTAAACAAATGGCCCTCCCTACAGGGTCATGGCCATTTTTGTCAGAAACCTCTGTGAAAGGACAAAGAAGATACAGTATTGTTATGGAACAAAATAGTTACTCTATTTCTTTCCATAGCACTGTTTATCATATCATTGGTCATGGTAGATGGGAGAAGCAACAACATCAGCCTTATGGGAAAGAATTGTGAAAAGGCAAAGCTTCTATTGTTGTGGGAATTTAGACCTTTAACATTTAAAAATGGGACTTACTCATCAAGGTTGAATAAGGGACATTTTGTGGCAAAGTGGGACAGACTAAGTGCACTAAGAAATAAACTGTAATTCAAATTACTTAATGTAGGGGACATAATTAAAGTCATACCAACATGACATGAGTAGTACCCTTGCATTAAACCAATAATTTCACAGGAAATCCCCAGCGGTAAGAAATGTTTTGGATCATAGATACAAAGAGATGGGATCTCCTTTTAGTAATGGTAATGTCAGAGAGGTACAAGAATAATTGTAGAGCCCCCACTGGATGTTCTTGGAAAAAATACATGCATTTAATTTATAAGGTCAGCATTTGAGTCAAGAATTCAGTCAATTTATACTAAAGAGTCTCTACTTCTCTTTGGAGAGAGTCATTGGAACCAGCAAGACCACTGTCAATTTGACAAGTTCCTCTACTTTTCTTTATAGGTGGTCTGTGCGGGTACAGATTTCAGTGATATTAGTACACATATTTTGCAGGGAGGAACTGAGGTCTGTGGTGGTATCTGCACCCTGTCCTGCCAGCATCTAGTGTATTGCCTTGATGGCATCAAAGGTTTAGAATTAGGATTAACCATCTGGTCTGTCTGGGAAAACAGATTCTCCTGGCTCTGAATTTTGGTTGATTCATCAACTTTGAATAAAGAATGCACAGGAAAGCAGACAGGAGGTCTTGCTTTGCTTTCTTATTATCTATAATGAAGATAGCATAGATGGACTTGTTGAAGATTTGGGATGCAATGGCCAAGCAGCAGTAGAGGGTGAGAGTTGAATAGTAAGCTTCAGGGGTGCTTGGGGCAAATCAGGTAGGGTCCAAGAGGGAAGGGGGTCACCCACTGTTATGATACTCAATAGAAGAATTTGCTAAACACTTTAGCTTGGTAATGGGAAGTTAATTGATGGGAATTGTAGTTATGAGACTACCTTGTTACAGGATCAGCAGGCTGTGTTGGTCAGCGTGGGCCAGGCAGACTATCATATGCAGGAGCAGGTATGGATGAAAGGGACATATACACACTATCCCAGTAATAGGAGTGATAGAGTACATTGGATCTTTGGCAACTTTGGTGAGAGCTTCATACTGTGAAGTGATGCTCTAGCTCCTGGCTCCCAACCAGAAGTAGGCTGCAATCGACCAGGAGTGGGGGATGTTCCCCGATCCTACGTTAAAGCCACTGGTCTGTGGTAAACGGTTAGTAGTGACAACATTTATGTGGAGGACCCCCCGTTCTCCGTTGCAAAGGTGATTCTGTAGAGCTCCAGGTGAAGTGTCCAGGAGAAGGAAAAGGGAACACTTTGCTGCTGCATGAGGGGTTGATCCAGGCAGTAGTGGCACAGGTGCTTGCTCCTCCAAGCCCCACCCCCTTAATTTTCTTTTTTTAACCAACACAATACATAAGCAGCATTCCCATACTTTTTTATTGTGTTTGGAAGGCTAAATGCTGAATCAGTGTTACAAAATAAGTTGTGTACTATCAACCGTCAGCATCTCCCTGGACTCAGACGTCTGCGTTTGTGTCTAGATTGGGTTCAGTTGCATGATGATGCCCCTTCTGTACAATGTCTAGGTCCCTCCACCCCTTCCTTGCCACAAATTGCCCCTCTGTCTGAATGGTCTAGATCACTGTAGCTGCATATTTCACAGATATCATAAATAAGGTGAAAAGTGAAGAACAGTGCTAAAAACAGTTTAATTTCCTCTTGGCGGCGGTGTCCCCGCTACGATGGCGGCTGAAAGTTCTTTTTAGATTTTTTTTTGCTGAATGGGAGAGTATGCCAATACCTTACCTGTCATAGGGGAGGTGACTAACAGGGTTAGGCCCTGGGAAAGGGAGGGTTAAGGTTAGAATTAGGGTTAGGATCAGGCTGTGGGGAAGGGAGACTTAGGGCTTCAATCATTAAAATCGATTTTGAGCTGCGATTTCACACCGCAGTCCATCGCGGCGATATAGCCGCGATTTAAAAAAATAATAATTTCAAATTCATTAACACGCGATTTTGGCGTGATCTAATCGTCATTAGGAGCAGCCCGGATGCAGAATAGAAGGTTTCCAGCATCGTGTCAACAGCAGAAGATACACAGAACCGGACCAGATCCTCCAATGAAGATGAACACAAAAGAAGGCTTCCCAAGATGCCGACATCAAACAGTGAGTGCACAAACCTTTTATTAACTTTATTACACACGATGCATATTTAGGGAACATTGTTAGTTAGGGAAAAAAATTTTTTTACATGCATACTTTATTTAATGATTTTAGGGGTTAATGTATGTTTTGTGATTTGTGTTTTTTTTTCTAACCATGCACGGTTAGAAGTCTAACCATGTTGTGCTGATAGAACTACAAGGGGCAGCTTTGCTGATCCTTGTAGTTCGATCAGAACAGCATGGCTAAGGCTTTCAGCCATGCAGCACTTAGGTTTTACACAGAATGTTTTTACACAGAATGTCTGTTATACGGACATGTGTTTTTGTCAGTCCCGGTGTAAAATCACAATAAAATCGCACGTCTCTGGCTGCGATTTTATTTTTGGTGATTTCAAATCACACTGAAGGCGATTTGTTCAAATCGCCTTTAGTGAATACAGAGAGGGTTTTTTTTTTCTATCTTTTACATGGCAAACATCTGGATGATTTCTGTTCAGCGTTATTTGCCATGGCAATTTTTTTTTAAACAAATCACGCAATTTGGAGCTTAATGAATCCCGATTGGCGATTTTTAAAGCTCAAATCATGCGATTAGGCCAAATCGACCTTAATGAATGACGCCCTTAGAGTTATGCTGCAGGTAAGGAAGGGTTAGGGTAATAGAAGGGATGGGGTAGGTTAAGGACTAGGGGAAGAGTTGGGGATACTTACTATTTGGAGCCTGTGTTCAGTGCTCCAGGGATCGATTGCTTTGACTCTAAAAGGCACCAGGGATCGATTGCTTTGCCTCTTCCAGGCAGAAGCAATCAATTTACCAGCCAGTTCAGAACTGACTGGCAGAGACAGGAATCCACACCCCCTCTGGGTGTCCTGGTTTCCTCCCACACTCCAAAAACATGCTGGTAGGTTACTCGACTGATGAATAAATGAGTGTGTGTGTTTGTGTGTGTGTGTTAGTAACATTAGTATGTAGCTCCAATGGTGTAGGGACTGTTGTGAATGTGAAATATTCTCTGTAAAGCGTTACGTAATCTGATAGTGTAATATAAAAACCTGTTAATAAATAGAAATAAGTACACATGCCAGTATGTTCTGAAAAGCTTTCCAGGACAAACTGGAACATGGATAACCACAACAGCCATTGTACCCTGACACATAGGGCCTGATCCAGACGCCAGCCAGCAGCGTAAGATCGGCTTAAAAGCCGATCTGCGCATGCGCCGGGCAGATGTTCCGCAGCTTCAGCGCCGGGCAGATGTTCCGTAGCTTCAGCATAGTAACGCTGGAGGGGGCGTCCCCCAGCATTACTACGCTGAGGTTAGAGCAGGGAGGCGGGGGGAGAGAGGGAAATGAGGCTGGGAGGGCGGCGTTATCGTACTAACGCCGCCGTCCCAGCGTATTTAAACTCCATTATGCCGGCTGAAGTTAGGGTAGCCTTCAGCCGGCGTAAGGTTGTGTAAATACGATAGGGCAGAGGGAGTGTCAGGGGGAGTTCCACGATGTAATGCTGAGCGTTAGTATGCTCAGCGCTACATCGTAGGTCTGGATCAGGCCCATAGAGGCTGGTGGCATCTGTAGTTCTACAAGGAATAATGTAAGAAAAAAAAAATTAACCCTATTATTTATCCTAGTTTATTAGTTATCAATTCCATAATTTTTCCACTCTTCAAGCTTTTGTTTTTTTTTGCTGATTCACAAAAGAGCTAAAAGGATCACTTTAATAAATCTGTAATGCAATAATGCTTTATTTAATTCATAGTTCTACCACTAATGATAATAATTAATATTCATTGGTGGTTTATAATATTGTTATAAAGATTGCCTTTGTATAAAGAAGTTTTAATAACAGGTATTACAGTGGAGCTGTAAAGGGAAGTGTTATTGGCAAACATTGGTTCGTCTTTAATTTAAAGCTAACCAGACAACTCCTTTCAAGATTATCCGGACGAGGCTTGATGGCGCAAATTGCGTCATCAAGTCGCTCCCTGGCCCTAGCAACACTAGTATACTAGCAGGGGGCAGGTCTTGAGTCCGTGGTTTCCATGAAACCACGGGCCTCAAGCCTCTTGCGGAAGATTTGCAGGCTATCCCGGGATACCAGGAGAACTGCCCGAATTTCAGGAGTCTGCAACCCTGAGATAGATAGATAGCAGTATCTTTATAAAAACAAAATACATCTGTCGGCTCTGTTCCGATGCAGGATTGTATGTTCTGCACATGTGCAGTAGATACTCATAGGTGACTTACGCACCTAACATATGTAAGTCATCTGTCGTTATTTCTTGAGTTCTTGATCTGACCCAAAATGACTAGTTTAGATCTACGAGTGACAATAGAGTATTTCACAATACACAATGTATGTTGCAGTTTAAAAGAAAGAATATGCACATATTATTGTCTTAAACAAACATGACAGTAATTTCAGAAATTGCTTGTCTTTGGAATATTTCCCTCCAATTCTACCTTTTTGTTTCCTAGGTAACATCTAAGCTGAAGAGAACCTGACAATTACTTTTCTGCTCTGCCTGAAAGCTTCTCTATCAATCCATCTTGATGTATATAAAGGTATAGGGCTCTATTTATAAAGATCATTTTCCTGTGATAATGGCCGTTGCTGTGTGAAATCAGACATTATCATAGGAAAATGAAGTTTTTGATATTTACAAACCATGGGGTAGATCCAGAACTCCCCTTGTCATACGTTTACTCTCGTAGCGTATTTACATGTGCGTACTTTCTATACACTCCCCTTGTCACACCCCTTGAATGTACGTATTTTGTCCGAGATCCGCTTTCCAAACCCTACCTTAACTTTTGCCCACGTAACCGATGTCATCCGCTCACGTACGGATGGGTAGCACGTATTTACGCAGCTAAGCACGCCCATACTGTACACTTTAAATACAAACCCCCGCCTACATAGCATATTTCAGAACACTTTAAAACCCCTGCTTATATAGCGTATTTTAGACGTATTTTAGACTCACGTAAAATTGGCACGCCCACACGTATTTACGTGACACATACGTGAATGGCCCATACGTTCACATTTACGCTACGTTACGGAGCGTATTTTCTATGGAGCGCATGCGCAGTACTTACCAAAACGCGATTTTACGTGTCCGCCACGCGTAAATTCGCTCACAAGCGTTGTTCTGGATCTGGCCCCATGTCACTAATGCATCACTCAGTCGGCCCGTTCTTTTCAGAGCGGGCCAGCGGTTTGTTATATTTACAAAGCCTGGGAGCGGGCTAAAAAGTGTAAAACTCCACTCCCAGGCTTTGTAAATATAACAAACCGGCGGCCCGCTCTGAAAAGAACAGGCTGGGGGGTATCTATTCCAGCGATGTCCCCATATACCCCTTATTTCCTCCCCCTAATAGCTGTTATTAGGGGGAGGAAAAGGGGGGCATATATGGGGATGCCACTGGAATACTGCTATGTGTAAAAATTTAAAAAATTGAAATGAAAAAGTGTGGGTTTTTTTCAATTAAATTTAGACCTACAAAATAATAAACACATGTAAAAAAAAAACAATAATTGTAGAAAAAAAAAGCAAAACTTACCTCTCCGACAGACGCGTCCGCCGGAGACATGCATACAAAATATGAATGAAGTGTCCTGCGATGAGCACAGAGATCATCGCAGGGCAGGTAAGTTTTAGTAAATGAAATGAATAAAGCTGCCAGGTTCGCTGCAAGGAGAAGCCAGTCTGGATCAGCTTCATTCATTAAAAAATTATGTTCTATATAAATAGAGCCCATAGAGAGAGAGAGAGAGAGAGAGAGAGAGAGAGAGAGAGAGAGTGTGTGACTGACCATCACCAAGAATAAAGGTCTTTCAATTACCATGTTACCATGATTAAACAGAGATGCTCCTAAAACTTTATTAAGGCTGTTAATATATTAAGTGTGTGTGGGGGAATATTACAGTATATATTCATTCAATATTAGTTACTAAATATTCTAGTTTACTTACAATAGACCTGATCCAGGCTTAAGTGTGATATCCACACATAGAGAGTTGCTTAAGTGCCCATGCAGGAGACTAGTACACTCCAATGACACTCCCCTCTTGCGTGTAGACTTCTGTGTCCATTACCCTACCTTAACCTTTCTGCATGAACTAAATTGTATGTGCGGAAAGCTCTAATGCACAAAAGTTCCTAACCCAATCCATACTGTCTAATTTAAATGCCTGCCCCTGCCTACACTATAATCTGGCTGTCGTGCCCTGACGTACAGAACTCTGAACGTACGGAAATCAGTTCCGTAACATCTCGCTTACGCATGCAAATTACCGTCATTATAATTTCTGGATCCGGTCCAATGTGCATAACTTTAAAAAAAAAAGTATGCAGATACATATACCTGGTGTTTTTTTAAATTATTTAGTAACAGACTATATAGCAGCAAAATCTTTTTTAGGTAAATAAATGAAAGGTGAAAAAATAAGGAGGGTATAGTAAGGCTCAAAACGGAGAGTGAGAGTCTTGTTGAGGGTGAAAGGGCTATGGCAGATCATCTTAACAATAATTTGTGTTCAATATTCACAAAAGAAAGAGAGGGGAAGGGTCCACTTTTGAATGGGAAGACTATTAATACAATGGGGGCAATTAGTACTACTTTCACAGAGTAGCAGGTATTAAAAAAACTTTCAAAGCTGAAAGTGGATAAATCAATGGGACCAGATGGGATACATCCAAGGATACTAAAAGAGCTTAGAGGGTGTTGGCAAAACCATTAACTGAATTATTCAACCAGTCACTAATAACTGGGGTGAATCCAGAGGACTGGAAAATAGCAAATATCGTCCCTCTGTGTAAAAGTGGAAGTAAGGAAGAAGCATCAAACTACCGACCAGTGAGTCTAACATCAGTAGTAGGGAAATTGATGGAAACACTGTTAAAGAAACAAATTGTACAGTATCTTAAATTCAGCAATTTACAGGATCTCAAGCAGCATGGATTCACTGGGGGAAGATCATGTCAAACAAATTATTGAATTTTTTGACTGGGTCAGTAAAGTATTAGATAAAGGGGAAGCTGTAGACATATCTTATCTAGATTTTAGCAAGGCTTTTGACACTGTGCCAGATTGCAGACTGTTAAATAAGCTGGAAACTTTGGGATTGGACTTAAAGATAGTTGCATGGATACGATCTTGGTTACTAGATAGACAGCAAAGGGCTGTAGTAAATGGAATCCCTTCTGGGGATGGTAATGTAACCAGTGGAGTACCCCAGGGTTCTGTACTTGGACCAGTGCTATTTAATATCTTTATAGTTAATATTACCTGTGGTATCGAAGGGAAAATATGCCTTTTTGCATATAACACAAAGTTATGTAACAGGGTAGACGTGCCAGGAGGGGTGCAGAAAATGAGGGATGATCTAGGTAGAGTGGAGGAATGGTCAAGAGTGTGGCAACTGCAGTTTAATGCCAAAAAGTGCAAAATCATACACTTGGGGCACAAAACCCCCAAAAGCTCAGTAT
>WWET01001191.1:66607-92181 GCA_011038615.1 Limnodynastes dumerilii
TATATGGTGAGCGTATATCATCCTTAGTACGCACGGGCGTATTTCCGCTACATTACGACCATCCATAGTACGCTTACCATCGTTTGGACGATGTCTAACGACCGATAGGTGGGTGTGGTTTCATACGTACGATCGCTTGAGCGGTCGTATTTTTGTGTCTGGTACGCTCGTGCGATAATACGCTAATGCGTATTATCGACATCGTAGGTCTGGATCAGGCCCATGATCAGTAAATACAAATAGCTGATTTGACGTCATCGGCTAGCGTAAATACGCTAGCGTGCTTAGCTCAGGATCTGACCCAATTTTTGGTGTTAGGACCACCTTAGCAGGTGGCTTATTATATATTTGCAAGTGTGTGTAACTAATATTTCTGCATTTTATTTTACAGATAGAATTGAATGTTTGCTTCTAGTTAATAGTGTTGTACTGGGGTATCATTTTGATTCATTTTTTAAATGTTTAAAATAGTTTTGTAACTCTTTATTTTGTTTCCCAGGCTGGGGGATAGGTTTATTTGACACCACAGACAAACACAGTAGAAATATTACACACTGTTTCCTGAGCTGTCTCCCTTTTCAGAAAGAATTCACATTCACATCTGAGTATGGGAGTTATACTGTGTGTCATTGTGCTAATGATTTTGTTATCTAAGATTATGGGTCACATGGGTGTGGGTCGCCGCTGATAATGGCCCTTTTTCGAAAGGGCTGTTTTCCAGACAGCATTTCCGAAGATGGATCTACTAAGATACTACTTGCCCCACTGCAGACAGGTAAGCGACCCTCTCTTTTTCCCCTACCATTCCCTTCCATTACCCTAACCCACCCTTCCCTGCAGCCTAACCCTAAGTCTCCCTTCCTTGCAGCCTAACCCTAAGACTCCCTTTCCTACAGCCAGTGGCGGATTTAGAGGAGTGCCATCCCTGCACTTTGCATCCTGGAGAGGGGTGAGAGGTCTGGGTACATTTGCATTCTGTGTGACTGCCCACTCTCCTGGTCCCAGCGTCTCTCCAATGCTTCTTCAGCTCCCGGGTGTCTCAGATAGGGGAGGGCTGGAGGGGGCCGGCACAATTCACTGGCTCGTCTCCCCTTCCCTGCACCAGCATAGTTGTCCAATAGATGGGAGGGTGAGAGAGAGAGAGAGAGAGAGAGAGAGAGAGAAAGAGTGGTGTGTGTGTGTGTGTGTGTGTGTGTGTATGTGTAGGAGGTAGCTGTAGTGAGTATGGGATGCTGATGGACGGGGTAAAAATAATAAACCGCTAATGCCTGACCAGACACCCCACATCATGCATGAATAGAAATAACGACACAACAACCATATGGAATTTAAAAAGGGGGCAGAGTTTATTAATTGAATGAATTGATTGCATGACTAAAATGAAGTAAAGGTGGCGACCAATGAAGGTGGGAGGTCAGCAGCAGGAAGTGCAAGGCTAACAGAGGGCAGGAACCCCCTGCCCTCGGCGCTTCAGAGGAAAATGGCCAAGGTAAGCACACACCCCCTGTCGTACCTGCACAGATGTTGCCCGGCGTAACTACGGCAACGCACGATTGTGGATCAGGCTTCCGTAGCACCAGTGTAGGTACGCTGGAGGGGGCGTCCCCCAGCGTTACTACGCTGAGGTTAGTGCAGTTAGGCGGGGGGAGGGAGGGTAATGAGGCTGGGAGGGCAGCGTTATCGTACTAACGCCGCCATCCCAGCGTATTTACACTCCCTTACGCCGGCTGAAGTTAGGATAGGCTTCAGCCGCATAAGGGAGTGTAAATACGATAGGGCAGGGGGAGTGTCAGGGGGAGTTCCACGATGTAACTGTTAGTACGCTCAGCGCTACATCGTAGGTCTGGATCAGGCCCCTTGTTTCGCTCAAAGGGGTGTGTCTCCCCTGAACCACACCTCAATCCCAGGGCTTAACGCCATAACTTGCTGACCGCTCCACCAAAACCACCAAAGCCAGGCTGGCACGGATCCTGGCCCGCCACCTATACATCTTCTAATACCCCTAACAACTGTCTAACAAACTTAACTAACCCTTCGTCAGAGAGATCCACTCCGTCAGATCGATACAGGAAATTCAGGATGAGAGACTACTAAGCCACCCAAATCAGCCACAAATTTTGAAATATTAGTATTCATTTTTCTCCTGGTCTTTTCCAAAAGCCGCACCGACCCCGGATCCCATCACTTAATGCGAGGAATAATCCAAGACCATACGACCGTTATTTAGGGAAACTTCGTTGCCATTGCGGACAAATCAGCCTTAATGGCGCCTCTCAAACGGCAAGACTCAATCCAGCCCAAATCATTTCCGCCCAAATGGATAATCACACAATCTGGGATACTCATTTCAGCCTTAATAATACCCCAGAGCCCGTTAAGAATTTCCCATTTCATGCCTCTAAGGCCAAACCAATCTATGTCCCATCCTGACACGAGACCCAGTGCACCTCTCTGACGCACATACTACCCCGCCCAATAAACATAGAAATATCCCAGAAAGAGGGCCCTCCTGCCTTGGGGCCCCACTCCTGCAAGAAAAACATAGTTAAACCCCCATTACTACGCAAACTATATAAACGTAACCTCACCAAACTACTTAACATATCCTATGATTATAAAACATAATGCTAACAACCGGAGAGAGGGGTGGGGGGTGACAACTGACAGCCAAAGCGGATACCAACGGGGGCGAACACTCCAAATCCCTTGGGTTGCTACGGCCAATCAAGCAACCCGTGGGGAAAAGCTGAGAAAATTCCCCAGTCCCTCCATGAAGGCAGGGGATGGTAACTTCTGGCTCACTTTGGCTGACTGCAGGCCACCGGCCTAACATCCTTGCCACAACTAAAACTTACCTCACTGAAAATAGAAAGAGTTAACTGACAAAAGACTAATCAATTCTTATATATTTTTGAAACACCCGTGACTTCCACCGCCCCAGCAACCTTATTTCCTCATCTGAACGGCCTTCCAAGGCAGCAGAAGTGGCGGCACCTATTCGAAAGGAATGCGTACCAAACAGGAAAGGATCCAACCGCTGCGCCCGTACGCACCGTTTAAAGACTGTAGAAAACTGGTACCGAGTTAAAGGTGACCCATCATGGTGCGCCAACCAGTTTTCCCACGCTGCCGTGCAAACGCACAACACTATGGGGCACACCCTGTGATCAGGTTGCGCCCCGCAAGACACCCATCGTTTTGGATCAGTGGATCTTGAACGAAACGGACTTGTCCTTCAGGACAATGTTCCAGGCCAAAAGCTGCTTTGCTCCGCGCCACTAGCTCCGATACCCGCAAGGCGCCGCAAAAGGCCCAGGAAAAAGCCACTCGAAACAGTCAAAGTTCGAACCTGTCCCAAGTAACTCCCTCCAAGGCCCCCATCAGATCCCGCAGCATGCGCACATCAACGGCCGTCGCTTGTCCTCCGGGCTTGGGTGTCTCCTACCCCACCCCTTCAAAATCCTGGACACTACGAAATCCTTGGATGGGTCAGATAATCCATAACATTTTGAAAAGTAGGACACCCCAGCTAAAATAGCCCCCATAGACGCCCTTGACCTCCCGGCCCGGTACTCACTCCATAACCAACTAAATAAATCCGCTCTATCAGGCTTACCTTTGTGTTTCTTATGACTCTTAAAGCCAACCCACTGCTGCTAAGCACGCCTGTAGGCCAGGAGCGTATTGGGGGCCAGTGACCCGTCCGCCAAGGCTCTCAGGCCGGCCGAACGACCTGCCAAAGATGACGGGGGCAAGATAAAGCGGACCCTTGCGCCAAAGGTGCCAGCTCCTTGAACCGGGGCCAGTCAAAGCGTGACAAGGTATCGGCTATGCAGTTCACGACTCCAGGAACATGTCGCAACCAAAACCTGATATAACCTTTTAAACAGCTCAAACACAAATATCTAATGAGTCTAACTGCTGGTGGTGAAAAGGCCCGCTGCTTATTAATAGCCTGGACCATCCCCAGGTTGTCGAACCAGAAAACTATGTCCTTGTCCTTGAAAACAGACGCCCATAGCTCCACTGCAACAATGATGGGGAATAACTCCAGCACAATCAAGTTCGCGGTGAGCCCCGATTGCACCCATTCCAGAGGCCAGGAAGCGGCGCACCATTGCCCCTCTAAGTATGCCCCAAATCCTTTCGCTCCTGCCGCATCTCTTAACAACTGCAGCTCCTGATTGGACTCAGGAGTAAGCTGCCAAATCCTGACCCCGTTAAATTCTGACAAGAAGGAAATCCATAGATCCATGTCTTCCCGAATGGAGGCCAAGTGCACGAAATGATGCTCCCGTTTTACGCCCACGGTAGCCCTTTCAAGATGCCGGCAGAATATTTTTCCCATTGGGATAACCCGACATGCGAAGTTAAGAAGACCCAAGACAGTTTGGACCTCCTTCAAAGTTGCCCGCTTCCGCGTTTGCAGTACTGAGAGGGCCGCTTGCAGCTTGATCCCGAGATAAGACAAGCAGGTAGCGGGCCCCTCCGTCTTATCGTCAGCCAAAGGAACCCCGAACTGCCAAAAAAGCGAACAAGCCGAAAAAAGTATGCACTCGTCCGAATTCCCGGGACCGACAAAAAGAAAGTCATCCAGGTAGTGAGCCAGCGAATGATGCTTGCCCCCTACCTAGACACACCAATGCAGAAACGAGCTAAACTTATCGAAAAGGGCACAGGAAATGGCACACCGCATCGGTAAGCACTTAACGATGAAAAAGCCTTCCTCCAAATGGAAACCCATGAACCTGAAGGAGTCCGGGAGAAGGGGAAGCAGGCGAAAAGCTGACTTGATGTCAAGCTTCACCAACAACGCCCCCGCCCGTTCCTTCGAACCATTGCAACTGCAGAATCAAAGGACTGGTAAACGACGGAATAGACCTGTGGATCAATCGCGTCATTTACCGACTTCCCGTCCGGGTATGATAGATGTTGAATCAAACAGAATTTACCAGGGGTCTTTATTGGAACGACCCCTACCGGGGAAATGACTAAATTGCGGATGGGAGGGGAGCTACCCTGGTGGTGTTACCTGTTGTTTTGGAGTTATTGGCAGCCTGCCCTCTTTAGGAGGCCTGGGTAGTAGAGCCGCAATTCTTTCCAGGGTGCAGGGCACCGCAGCGCATGCAGAGGTGCCTGAACCTGCAACCGGCACCCCTGGTACACTGATTGTAATTGAAGCCAAAGCACTTCCCTTTGCTCTGCGCAACTTGGGAAGTGCCTTTTGCGAGCACTGCTGCTTTCCGAAATGACGTTCCCTCCGCGGGTTCAACCACCGGCTGCGCCATGCGCATCCAACTCTCCATATCGTGTTTACTGAACTTGATGTTCTTGCGTCCATCTAATTTTTTGCGGAACCGCTCGTCATTTTGGCGCCACAACCCTGCCTTTGCTGACGCATGACGGTCCTGGATAATATAGAAATATTTCCAGATCTCTATATACTCCGCCGGACACTTTTCGAGATATCACGCCGCAAAAACCGCAAAGCCCGTTAGCCACCTTTGGAAAGTTTTATAAACTTCCTCACCCACGCCTCCTTTGGCCTTTGCACCCACAAGACTCTTTTTTCCTTCATAAGTGACCCAAAACAAATCAACGAATTGACCTTTTCTGATCCGTTCCTCTGACACACAGGACTGGAGGGGGACTCTTAGACCTTCTAGACCTGGGCGTAGCCTTCTTACCCTTGGTTCCCTTAGCACCTCCCCCCGCTGCGACTTGTGTCTTAAGGGTCTTCTTAAGTAACTTTATCACCTTGCGTGGCTGCAATTGTGACTCAGATGAACTCACATTAGAAGACACTGACTCCGAAGAAGAAGGTGCCCTCTCGGGCGACTCACCAGACGATGCTCTGCTGCTCGAGCGGGCTTGCTCCTCCTCCTCCGCTGCCTGTTGCAACGTGCAGGGTTGTTCGTGATCATCTTCCTCCTGACGATCCCCAGAGGCAGACTGCGAAGGTAAGTCGGTATCTGCAAACAATGACATGTCAGACTCCCTTGCAACATCTTGAGATTCGCCCAAGTCAACTGCTGGCGCAACATCCCTGCCCCTCCTGGCTTTCCTTCCCCACTGCCCTGGGGGGCCCCATGCTGCCAAACCTGTGGAACCATTGCTTACCCAAAAGGCCACTGGCCCTGGGTGGTCCCTGGACCAGCGTGTTGCCCCATGCCTCCATAAGTGGCGTGACCCTCCTGCTCCCACGGGCTAGGCTGACGGCCCCTCGACCGAGAAGAGGAGGAGGAGGAAGGGCTGCATTGATGAACCCCTGACAACCCCCCCACAACACCCCTTTGACTAACCATCCTAGGGGAGTGTCAGGGATACAGGAAGGGGAAGATGATCTAGAGACAGAGGTGTCAGAAGGTTCATCCATACCCCTTGAAGGAGGCACTGGCTGGGCTACAGCCCTGTCCTTTTCTGCCCCTCTGACCAACCCCTAATCCCCTCTGCTGCGCTCCTGCATGTAGAGAGCTCACTGCACTAGCGGCAGTGAGCTCCCCAAAATGGCTGGTGCTAGTTAGCTCTGCCCCCCACCTGGCTCTCTGAACTGAGCAAGCGCCATTACTACTATCTGCGGCGCCAGCAGCTCTACCCCGCTGCTGGCGCCGACCGCGAGCCCCGCTGACCACTGAAGACCTCTCACCAGCTGTATCAGAGGTCTGCAGAGAAGAAGAAGTGCCCGCTTGGTGCGCAGGCTCCCCAGACGGTGCCACATTCCCTGTAGCGGTGCTAGACTCTGATGCACCCCGCTCCTCTCGGAACCTCTGAGGCACAGAGTGCTTCCTAACGGGCCGGGGCATCTTCAGTAGCACAGAGAGAGTGAAGGGAGACAGGTAGGAACACTAATAACTAACTCTACAATTGAAAGCAGAATAAAGAAAAGACAGAGATAGACAGAACAGGAAATAAGAGGAAGAGGGGTTAGAAAGAGGAGAAAAGAGAAAGAAATTAAGGAATAAAGGAATAATATAAAAACAGAACAATGAACAAGGGGCTGTGATACTTATCTGCTTGATCCAGAAGGAGCTGAAATACCTACTAAGTCCCTATATATAACCTATAGCCCCCACCCCCCAGCTCTATTCTAATTGGCTACTACTACACTGCTTTTAACAAATTCCTGCCTGACAATGAGGTGTCTAAGCATGCAGGCGTTTACTGTCATTTATGCCTAATTGGCATTCTTTCCTATAAATGGAGAGAAGTCAAAATAAAAGGGGAGTGGTTTAAATTCATCATTAAACTGCCCCTCCTTAAATAAAATTTTAGTTCTGCCCTGCAGCCTAACCCTTAGTCTCCCTTCCCCACAGTCTAACCCTAAGACCCCCTTCCCTGCAGGCTAACCCTAAGTTTCCCCTTCTAGGCTCCATCCCCTCCCCGCAGCCTAACACTAAGTCTCCCCTTCTTCCATCCAACTCGTCCCAGCAGCCTAACCCTAAAACTACCCTCCTACACTACATCCCCTCCCTTGCACTAACCTTCGGAAACAATCAGGTCCGGCGGCGGTTCATGCGGGGAATTTCACAATGCAGTCACTATTTTAAAATACACACAGACAACAATTAGCTGTCAGCTGTGTGTAAATAGAAAATGGCTGTTCGCAACGGCAAACAGAACCTGGGTCACACCTTTCCTCACACTCTAATATATTTAAACAGTGCTGTATATTGAATATGGTTTGATGCATTTGAGACGTTCATTATCCAAGTCTTTATCATATCACCTAATAATCAGGAAGTGTATAGCCAGCATAAAGTGGAGTACCGCTGCCCTTCTCCAATGCTGGAAAGGTCTAGGTGGCTACTTTGCACATATGTGACATAAAAGCCTTCTGCAGAGTGGCTGCTCTGTGTGGACAGTTGACTGTTCTGCACATATATTGCACTATCGCTGATTTGCGCATGTTGCCCATCCTGAATGCCTGCAGAAGTATCTCTTAATCAGGGCCGGCAACAGAAATCTTGGGGCCCGTCACACTCAATTTTTTTCGGGCCCCCCCCCCCTTGGGTGTCTCCTACCCCACCCCTTCAAAATCCTGGACACTACGAAATCCTTGGATGGGTCGGATAATCCATAAAATTTAGAAAAGTAGGACACCCCAGCTAAAATAGCCCCCATAGACGCCCTTGTCCTCCCGGCCCGGTACTCACTCCATAACCAACTAAATAAAACCGCTCTATCATTACCTCTGCGTTTTTCATATGACTCTTAAAGGCAACCCACTGCTGCTAAGCACGCCTGTAGGCCAGGAGCGTATTGGGGGCCAGTGACCCATCCACCAAGGCTCTCAGGCCGGCCGAACGACCTGCCAAAGATGACGGAGGCAAGATAAAGCCGACCCTTGCACCAAAGGCACCAGCTACTTGAACCAGGGCCAGTCAAAGCGTGACAAGGTATCGTCTATGCAGTTCTCGACTCCAGGAACATGTCGCGACCAAAACCTGATATTACCTTTTAAACAGCTGAAAACCAAATATCTAATGAGTCTAACTGCTGGTGGTGAAAAGGCCTGCTGCTTATTAATTGCCTGGACCACCCCCAGGTTGTCGCACCAGAAAACTATGCCCGTGTCCTTGAGAACAGATGCCCATAGCTCCACTGCAACAATGATGGGGAATAACTCCAGCACAAGCAAGTTCGCGGTGAGCCCCGATTAAACCATTCCAGAGGCCAGGGTGCGGTGCACCATTGCCCCTGGAAGTATGCCCCAAATCACACAATCTGGGATACTCATTTCAGCCTTACTAATACCCCAGAGCCAGTTAAGAATTTCCCATTTCATGTCTAAGGTCAAATCAATCTATGTCCCATCCTGGCTCTGGGGTATTATTAAGGCTGAAATGAATATCCCAGATTGTGTGATTATCCATTTGGGTGGAAATGATTTGGGCTGGATTGAGTCTTGCCGTTTGAGAGACGCCATTAAGGCTGATTTGTCCGCAATGGCAACGGAGTTTCCCCAAATGACGGTCGTATGGTTCTGGATTATTCCTCACATTAAGTGACGGGATCCGGGGTCGGTGCGGCTTTTGGAAAAGACCAGGAGAAAAATTAATACTAATATTTCAAAATTTGTGGCTGATTTGGGTGGCTTGGTAGTCTTTCATCCTGAATTGTCTGTATCGATCTGACGGAGTGGATCTTTCTGACGATGGGTTAGTTAAGTTTGTTAGACGGTTGTTAGGGGTATTAGAAGATGTATAGGTGGTGGGCCAGGAACCGTGCCAGCCTGGCTTTGGCGGTTTTGGTGGGGTGGTCAGCAAGTTATGGCGTTAAGCCCTGGGCTTGAGGTGTGGTTCAGGGGAGACACACCCCTTTGAGCGAAACAAGGGGCCTGATCCAGACCTACGATGTAGCGCTGAGCGTACTAACAGTTACATCGTGGAACTCTCCCTGACACTCCCCCAGCCCTATCGTAGTACGATAACGCCGCCCTCACAGCCTCATTACCCTCCCTCCCCCCGCCTACCTGCACTAACCTCAGCGTAGTAACGCTGGGGGACACCCCCTCCAGCGTACCTACACTGGTGCTATGGACGCCCGATCCACAATCGTGCGTTGCCGTAGTTACGCTGGGCAACATCTGTGCAGGTATGACAGGGGGTGTGTGCTTACCTTGGCCATTTTCCTCCGAAGCGCTGAGGGCTTCCTGCTGCTGACCTCCCACCTTCATTGGTCGCCATCTTTACTTCATTTTAGTCATGCAATCAATTCATTCAATTAATAAACTCTGCCCCTTTTTAAATTCCAAATGGTTGTTGTGTCGTTATTTCTATTCATGCATGATGTGGGGTGTCTGGTCAGGCATTGGCGGTTTAATAGGAAAGAATGCCAATTAGGCATAAATGACAGTAAACGCCTGCATGCTTAGACACCTCATTGCCAGGCAGGAATGGGTTAAAAGCAGTGTAAAAAAAAAATTGTTTCTACATATTGTTCAAGAATAAAAGAATGAACAGGACAATTTTATTTAGTTTTTTATAAAAGTGTATGGTATTTAAACATCACTTTACCCAAATTACCACAACATAGAAACAAAGAAAGTGACGGCAGATATGAGCCACATGGCCCATCCAGTCTGCCCAGTTGTTTATTTAAAACTATACTGACCCTAGACCCTATTTACCCTCAATTTAGTTTAAGATTTAGGATATTCTTATATTTATCCCAAGCATGTTTAAACTATTCTACTGTGTTAACCCATAACCACCTCAGATGAGAGGCTATTTCACTTATCTATCACCCTTTCAGTAAAGTCATTTTTCCACACATTTCCTCTTAATCTACCACCCTCAAGTTTATATGTATGCACTTGTGTTCTATTACACCTCTTCCTTTGAATGCCACCCTCCTCTAGCTAGTCACAACCCTTGATATATTTGAAAGCTGCTATCATATCCCCTCTATCCCTTCTCTGCTCCAAGCTATACATGTTTAGTTTCAATAGCCTTTCTTGGTATGATTTGTGACACAGGCCATGGACCATTTTAGTTGCTCTTCTTTGCACAGTCTCTAATGTATTTATGTCTTTCTGGAGATATGGCCTCCAGAACTGAACACAGTATTCTAGGTGAGGGCGTACCAATGATTTATAAAGGGGCATCACTACTTCTCTCTTTCTGCTACTAATTCCTCTCCCTATGCAACCAAGCATTTGACTTGCCTTTCTCATTGCTTTGTTACATTGCTTGGCTACCTTCAAGTCACATGAAATAATGACTCCAAGATCCCTTTCTAATGTAGTGTCATTAATGATTTATTGAGCTTTTGGGTTTTTGTGCATGAGGACACTGCACATGCGCAGTAGCTCTCATTTGGGACTTAGAAAAATTTCAGTGCTGACATGAGAAACGCTGCACATGCGCAGAACTTCACTTTAGGCATGAGAAACACTGCGCATATGCAGTGTATTCATGCCGGGACCGGACAGCTGCAGCCCGACGGGACGCCCAGACAGGTGAATCAAACACAAATGGTATCAAAATCTAAACTTTACTTGGTACGTTACACTACACATATAATAATAAAAAAGCACTTTTGAGAAAGGATTGTAGATCCGAAACGCATCAAGTGACCCAGAGCCAGGCATCTCCGATCGTTACCTCCTTCCCGTCTTCTAAAGGTCTCCAACCGAGTTGCAGGACGCGCATTCCATCGCATCATCACCCGCCGTCTCCTCGTGCTAGCTGGTGGTTCGGAGCCGTTCCCCGTGGTATGGACGTCCCTACGGGCATCTGATCCTAGCCTAACCAGAGACTTTTGGATTACCGGGGGAGGAAAAAAGGGGTACATAGGGACATCGCCTGATTACTTACCACTAATGCCAGCCTGAGCTAGTGTTAGTCTGACGCCAGGAGCGGAGTGTAAAACTCTGCTCCGGCATTTTATAAATGTGACACACTTCATTTTAATGCGATAGGGCCAGTTTTGAAGTGAAAAAACTGGCCCTATCGCATTAAAATGATCTTTGTAAATAGAGCCCTTAGTCACCACACCTCATACTGTAGATAGCACCTCCTACAGCAGCCCAGAAGTGATATGGGGCCCTTATGAAAGTAGGAGCATCAGCAGCAGCAAATTATTCTTGCCTAAAGGTGTTTACACTTGTTTATATATTGACGGTAAATGTATATTATAATTAAAGCCATGGGGCCAGATTTAATAAGCTGCGGGTTTGGAAATGTGGAGATGTTGCCCCTAGCAACCAATCAGATTTTACCTGACATTCTCAAGTATGTAAAAAGAAAGTGAGGGCTAGAATCTGATTGGTTGCTATGGGCAACATCTCTCCTTTTCCATACCCGCAGCTTAGTAAATCTAACCCATGGAATAAAACAGACAAACAGATAAGGCCTTGTTCGTGCTGCTCAACCCCTTTCCCTTTTAGTTTTTATATTTTCTTTATGAATTTTATACACTGGTCATTTATTTCTGAATTACTTATAACAAATTTAGACCTATTTATTTATATAGCGCCATTATATTACATAGCACTTTACAATGTTTAATCAACCTTTCACATCAGTTCCTGTCCCACTGACGCTTATATTCTGAAATACCAGACTAGGGTTACTTTTTTCAGTATTCAATGACCTACTAGCATGTTTGTTGAAATTAAGAGTGAAAACTGTCAGACACGTGGAGAACATACAAATTTTTCTGGGAATTGAATTAATGCTTTCAGTGCTGTGGGTCAGCACATACGCCATTGTACTGCTCTATGCATCTAGGAGTCTTGTACAGACCAGTAACATCTCTATTCTCAACCAATGCAACACCCACTGAACACTACCACTACTCTAAGTAAGACAGTGAATAATAGTCCTGAGCTAATCATCTGTTACTACATGCAGTACTTTTTTTAATTAAAAATGCATCAGCCCACAAGTAAAAAATTGCTGCAATTACTCTACTGTAGTCCCACAGGCCTTCATTTGCCCAGAAGTCAAGTCCCACTCTAGTGCACCCAGATATTATTAAGCCACACGGTCAGAGCAAAAAGAGATCATGCATTAGGAAATCACCTGAAGGGCTGCAGAAAAGGTGTAGACTTCTGTTGGGTACCGCACAAGACAGCGCTAGTCACATGTCTTTCAAAATTATGTTGTAAATTTAAAATAACTAATCTTTGTTAATAGCTGTTGTGTGAGTGTGGACATGTTACATCAAATGGAACTTTCTTTTAAGGGAGAGAATTTTTCATAAGCTCCAATAATTCTTTACGGCAAAAAGGATTTACAAGCCCAATAAATTCCAATTCGTTTTAGAGATCTTGAGAAGAGGGAAAAAATACAATTTTAATGGTTTTCTTCAGAATGGCTGTGTTTTTCCAGAGCCATTCCTAGAGAAAGCTCTGCTGCACTGGTAATAAAAACATCATTTTTAATTTACAAAGAATAAAAAACAAGGTTATGAGAGTCGGTAAGGCTGCATACCAAGCATATAAATATGATACGAGCAGCAGGGGTTTTTATTACAAGAATGCAGCATGGACTAAACATTGCCAATCTCTTGTTCCCCCAATATGTTTCATTTTATGTGTTACATATTATACACAGTAGTTTGGGTTGCATGCACAGTTTAGTAATTATGTCTAATTAATACTCTAAACAAGAGACTGTTATTAAATTATCAAATTTATAGAACAGCAGTTATCTGTTTTATTATAGAGGTCTTCAGAGATTACATTTTAATTTGGCAATGTAAAAAAACAAACAAACAAAAAACAACACTTTGGGCCAAATTTACTAAGCTGGTGGAAAGTAAAAATGGCCCATAGCAACCAGTCAGATTCTAGATGATATTTTCTAGTATGTAATAGGAAAGTGAGAACTAAAATCTAATTGATTGCTATAGGCAACATCTCCATTTTTACTTTCCAGCAGCTTAGTAAATTTAGCCCTAAGTGTCCCAGTCAGAATTTGATTGCTTTACAGACAAGCTTTGACAGAACTTGCAGCAAAAGTATTAACTATTCTTGTTCTATTAATCAGCTTCTGACAATGACGACAGGGTTAACTGATTAGCATTCTTCCATAGAGGAGACAGGAGACAACGTGAAGGTCAGAGCATGGATAGAGCAGAAGAGAGAGCGGACTGGAGCAGGAGCAGGGACTATAGGTAACTATTTTCTTGTACAGATTGAATATACATTATCCAATATGCTGGGGCCAGCAGTGTTTCGGATTTCAGAATTATTGGGATTTTGGAATACTTGCATATCAATCAGGGCCGAATTATCCACAAGGCAATCTAGGCACCCGCCTTGCAGCCTTATAAGATGAGAGCTGTCATTTCCAACATGCAGACCCCCAAGGGGGAGGGGCCCCAAACCGTCATCTTGCCTAGGACCCCATGAATTCTAAATCTAGCTCTGAATTATCAATTAGATATCTTTGGACCCAAATCTAAACACTAAATTTATTTATGTCTTATATATACATTATAAACCTAACCTAAAGATAATTGTAAACAAAGGACCAAATTCTGACCCCTGCATGCTTTCCGTACATGCGGGGTCTGTAATTATGCACAGAAGAGGGGAGTGAACTGCCCTGTCACTTCCCTCTAACATGCAAAGTTATCACTTCCGTGTCCATATTCCAAAGGTAATAAGTACCACAGTCCTTATTAGATTATATCTAAATAGTGCTCACTTTTGCTGCCACTAGGGGGCCCTCTACAGAGGGGTACAATGCTATAGTGGAAATGGATAAATACATAAGACGAGAAGTTTGTCTAAGGGGATCCCAGAGCGCTGAGTATGTTCAAATGGTGAGAAAATAAGTTGATGTACACATAAAGGGAATGACATCATATACAGCTTGGGTACAATGAAGCTATACCTTATATCAATGTATCTATATATATATATGGGTTTCTAAGCTTTATTTGTTCACTAAGGCTCCTGAATATTGAAAAATATGGACAAATAACCAGGCCATTTGTGCAATATTTTCTTTATGAAGCTGCTAAGCCATTTATGACCTGGGTGTCATTGTCATGGACATTATTATATATATTTTTTCTAGTTTTCATTCACTATGTACACTCTGCGATAGTTCTAGTGATTAATAAATGAACTTTGCATTGAACCACCTGCCTTATTTTACTTTTCATGGAAGTGCTGACCGGTTCAAGTGCCTTTTTTTCTATATGAAAAATATGGGACCGGATCCAGAATTAATAGCGTCAGGTGATTTACGCACGCAAGGTGCGTAAATCATAAACTATTAAGATCTGTCAAAATGATTTTGTTTCATCTTATATTTGATGGTGAAACTATCAAATAAACTATTAAGATCTGTCAAAATGATTTTGTTTCATCTTATATTTGATGGTGAAACTATCAAATAAACTATTAAGATCTGTCAAAATGATTTTGTTTCATCTTATATTTGATGGTGAAACTATCAAATAAACTATTAAGATCTGTCAAAATGATTTTGTTTCATCTTATATTTGATGGTGAAACTATCAAATAAACTATTAAGATCTGTCAAAATGATTTTGTTTCATCTTATATTTGATGGTGAAACTATCAAATAAACTATTAAGATCTGTCAAAATGATTTTGTTTCATCTTATATTTGATGGTCAAAGAAAATCTATATAGCAAATACCTAAAATGTTTCCACTGTATGCTGTAGTCCTCTTATGGGTTTTTAATGTATGGCTTTCTCCCTACCACCCCAGAACTGATCCTTAGAAGAAATGTTTTAAATTATTGGGACAGATCATTTTAGAAATGTTTTGCTACTGTTCTGACAAATCTGTCTTGCATACACTACACTATACTCAGTCATCTGATAATGGGCAAGATTTACTAAGCTGCAGGTTTGGAAAAGTGGAGATGTTGCCCATAGAAACCAATCAGATTCTATATTTCATTTAAATATTATATACTAGAGAATGTCAGCTAGAATCTGATTGGTTGCTATGGGCAACATCTCTACTTTTCCAAATCCACAGCTTAGTAAATTTGGCCTAATATGTCTGATAGTCATATAAAGTGTGGCCAGCTTACTTTTTAAACATGCATAGCTCCCATATAAATCACTCATATATACTGACATTAGTATTTAACATTAGGATGTAACTTATAAGATGTCTAGGGACTTTGGGCCTGATCCAGACCTACGCCGATGCGCTGTGCTTAGTAAAGCACAGCGTATCAGCATGCACTCTCCCCGACACTCCCCCTGTGCGAGCGTATTTTTCCTCGCTTACGCCTGCTGAAGGCTACCCTAACTTCAGCCAGCCTAAGCAAGGGAAAATACGCTCACACAGGAGCGGATGCCTGCTAACCCCTCCCTTTCTCATTAAACTACCTCCCCCCGCCCACCTACACTAACCTGAAAGTAGTAACGCTGGGAAACGCCCCCTCCAGCGTAACTACGGTGCTGCTACGGACGCCCGATCCACGATCGGGCGTTGCCGTAGCTACGCCGGGCAACATCTGCCCGGTGCATGCGCAGACCGTCTTTTAAGCCGATCTTACGCTGCTGGCTGGCGTCTTAATGCCAGCCAGCGTAGGTCTGGATCAGGCCCTTTATATCACAATATTGAATGAGGGATATAAGAATTTTAAATCAATGAAAGCCACACCCCATACATAGAAATTTTAAATCAATGAAAGCCACACCCTATACATCATTATAGCACAGCCTACAGACCTAACAATAAATAATCTTATTAAAGAATAAAATATGTTTTTAATCACACTTCATACACTACACTTTACTGGCTGTTATTATTTTTTTTATGATTAAATAGCAGTTTATTGCTGCACATTTTGCTCAGACATTTATTTATTTTTAATTATGTTCAAAACACTTATTTAATGAACTAGAAGTCAATTTCAATTACTTTGAAACATGCAATTTGTATAAGCAGAGCCAGCCTTTACCAAGTTGGTACAATAGGCAACATTTTTACTGGTGCCCCCCTGCTGCCGCACCAAGTTTATGTTGCATACACAAAGATATGATTAACCGTGCACACATGGCAAGCATATACTGTACACAGGACATATTTATTTATAAAATTAAAAAAATTGCACATAGAAACCCTAATGATATAAGTTGTCGTACATTTAATTTTATTATTATTGTTATTTTTATTACTAATAATCAAATACACAATTTGTTATTAAAAATTATGTATGCAATTAACCAGTAACATTTTCTTTTTGTATCTGTGTGAAATATATATATATATAAAAACAACAATAGGATGGCACTCTGTACTGTGATGAATAGTCCTCCGGTGCACTCCCAGCTTAATGGCCCATATATAGAATACAATTAGGCAGGCACTCAGAGATTTTCACATGGAAAAAATAAACAAGAACTATGTTTTCAGCGTGAACCAATGTTTCAGTATATTTAATACTTTCTTCAGGGTGAAACAACATTGTCGCAATCCATATATATATATATATATATAGAAAAAGTGAACCATTTACCCCACCGAACGTCTCCCCCCGGAGGGCTGCTCTCTGGAACGCCGGGACCCGCATGCCAGAAGCTGTGGACTTACGAGGACCGGAAGTGACGTGTCTGCATAGCAATGCGTCACGCGTTGCCAGGGACAATCCTCCTATGTAAACAAACGGGTGCAATAAGTAAAAAATTGTGTGAATACAGCCACACTATGACAAAGCATCTATGGCCAAAAAAGCACAATATATACATTATATTACAACTAATAGAGAGCAACAAGATAATGTCTGGTCTGAATACCACCCTTATACAAAATACATGAAGGAAAAAACATGAAGAAAAAAAAAAACATGAAGAAAAAATCATGAAGAAAAAAACAGATAGCAATATACTATATGGCATAAAGTAAGGGTAGAAATGTATATATCATACCTATAATTCCAAAATCATGAAAGCTATCTGTTAAAGCATGCCAATAAATTAAATTGTAAAAGCTAACAATACCAAGGCACCTAGTGGGCCATACTATGGATATAAAATATTTTAATCTAAGAAACATGCTAAACTATGCATTTCGTTCAGTCCAAACGGGGATACAGTTTTAAGTTCAGTGATCCACCGGGCCTCACATTGTAATAAGAGTTTATCACGATCACCCCCTCTGGGAAGAGGGGGGACGTGAATAATAATTTTATAACGCAAAGTGGCCAGGCTATGTCTATGTTGAACAAAATGTTTCACCACAGGCTGCTCAATTTTGTTCCCCTCAAGAGCCGCACGGATGGCCAAGCGGAGTAGGGCAATACGTTCCTTAAATTGCTGTCGGGTTTTCCTGACGTATTGCAGCCTGCAGGGACAGGAGATAACGTAGACCACAAAACGCGTGGTGCAAGTAAGATGATGTTGAATCAAGTATTTGCGGCCTGAATGGGGGTGAGTAAAATACGTACTTTGTTCGAGGGACCTGCATGTCATACAGTTGGGACATCTAAAACATCCCAATCTCTTAGTCTTTGAGGGTTTAATAGAGACATCAGAATGGACCAGGATATCCCAAAGGTTACGTCCCCTTTTGTAACTAGACATAATTGTACTGTCCCGGAAACATTTGAGGGCAGGATCTGATTGTACAGAAGGCCAGTGTTTCCTTATCGCCTTTCTGAAAGAACTAGATTTATTAGTGTATGTATGAACAAAAGGAAGCCTCTTCTTCTGATCTTCATTTATTTTGGGTTTCAGAAGCTCCGCCCGAGGAATACTCAAGATTTTATCAACAATGCCTTTATGCCTTTAAGTTGTGTTGCATCGTAGCCACGTTCAATAAATTGTTGGCACATTTGTTCCATGGCTTCCTGGGTACAAGATGGATCGCTGGTTATGCGGTGAATCCTAAGGAGCTGTGAATACGGGAGACCATATTTTAAAGGTGCCGGATGGAAAGAAGAAGCATGCAGAATATTATTGCGGTCTGTGGGTTTATGGTATAGGCGAGTTTGTAATTGATTAACAGAATGTGTATCTATAGTATAGGTCAATTGAATTGGAGAGTCATTATTGTTTAACTCGGAAATAACTCGTGAAATGTGTCAGCGCTGGACCACCAGATGAGAAACATGTCGTCGATGCAGCGTAAGTAAATAATGCGCCCTCCTGGAAACGAGGGTCAGAGTATAGCCATTCCTCCTCATATGAAAACATAAAAATATTAGCAGCCACATCATAGTTTTAGTCCTTAGTGCACCCCATAATATAGTTTTAGTCCTTTGTGCAGCCCCATCATAGTTTCAGTCCTTAGTACACCCCTATAATATAGTGTTAGTCCTTAATGCAGCCACATCATAGTTTCAGTTCTTAGTGCACGCCCGTAATATAGTTTTAGTCCTTAGTGCGCCCCCATAATATAGTTTTAGTCCTTAGTGCACTCCCATAATATAGTTTTAGTCCTTTGTGCAGTCCCATAATATAGTTTTAGTCCTTAGTGCACCCCCATAATATATTTTCAGTCCTTAGTGCACCCCCATTATATAGTTTTAGACTTTAGTGCAGCCCCTCATATAGTTGCAATCCTTAATGCACCCCATAATATAATTTCAGTCCTTAGTGCAGCTCCATCATAGTTTCAGTCCTTAGTGCACCCCCTTATTATAGTTTTATTCCTTAGTGCAGCCCCATCATAGTTTCAGTCCTTAGTGTGCTCCCTTAATATAGTTTTAGTCCTTAGTGCAGCCCCATCATAGTTTCAGTCCTTAGTGCGCTCCGTTAATATAGTTGAGTCCTTAGTGCAGCCCCATCATAGTTTCAGTCCTTAGTGCGCTCCCTTAATATAGTTGAGTCCTTAGTGCAGCCCCCAATAGACGCTGTGATGCCTGCTACCCGCTGTGACTCCTTTAAAAGGAGTCCAATGGGGAAAAAAAAAGCAGTGGAGTTTTGTAGGACTCATACCCTAAGGCTCCGATTGCGCCCACATCAGCTGGGCGCCATCGGAACCTGGGGCACGAGCCCTGCAAAACCCACGCTAGTTACGCCTCTGACAGGCACATAGCAGCCAAACTAAATGCAACAACGTGGCCGTATTCAATACACAAGTGCAAGGTAGTGCACTGTATTGTATACTGTAAATAATAGTTATGTTTTGTGTGAATGCTTTAAATAAAATCTAAGAATGAAGAACAGTGTCTATTTTTTATCTGTGTTCAGCTCTATCGGGGGCACTTGCTTGGGCACGCTCTTACTGAACATTGATTACATGCCTGCTCCCCATCCTTCCCATGACACACAAGCGGGCGCAGCTCGAGTTGCGTTCAGGTCTAAATCAAGCGCAATTGTGTGCGTATTGTTTTTGAGCAGTGCAGTTGAAAACCATGCTGAGATATGCTACACAAACAGACATGCACTCATCAACCCCATTCATTATGGAGTATAAGAAGATGTTATTTTGCCTCTGTATCCTGACTTATTTGGTTGACTTATGTTGAACTAAAAAGTGCCCTAGATAACAATATATAATAAACACATTCTTTCTCCAGGAAAGCTGATACTTCCTTAACCTGATCTCATGCTTTTGTCTATAGTATTAATACGACCTTCCTGGGATGCCCTTCAGTGCTCCATTTACTAATAACAGCGCAGAAATTACTGTTTAAGTAATCCAGACTCGCTGCACCTCACAGTAAGCTTTAAAATATCGCCCCCTACATTTACAAATGCTTATGGCCAGGGCCGGTGCTAGGATGTTCGGCACCCCCCCTGCAAACTTTAAATTTGCGCCCTTCTTAGTAACTATTTAACATTTTAGTTAAAGGATTATAGTATGCATGTAATCCTCATAAAACACAATCTTGTAACCACATTAAAAGAAAGCAAATAATAGCCACTACTATACAATACAGACAGTATCCTAGTCTTTGCTATACAATTCCTAATTCATCCTAAAAACTGACACACCATACAGACTATATATCTTAGTGAGCGCTATACCATACAGACCTGACCATCATGACCACTGTGCAATAAACTCAACATTCTTGTGTCTCCAGCCTCCCTATATTCCACATTAATTTGACTCTAGCCTCTTCAGTATCCCTATTATGTGTCTCCGTCTCCCAGTATTCCCCATTCATGTGTCTCCAGCTCCCAGTATTCCCCATTCATGTGTTTCCGGCTCCCAGTATTCCCGTCATGTCATTTTACCCTCTCCAGTGTCCCCATCATGTCACTTCAGCCCCACCAGTATCCAATCATGTCACTTCAGCCTCCTACCCAGTATCCCCATCATTTAACTTCAGCCTCCTCCCCAGTATCCCAATCATGTCACTTCAGCCTCCTACCCAGTATCACCATCATGTCACTTTAGCCTTCTCCCCAGTATCACCTTCATGTCACTTTAGCCTTTTCCCCAGTATCCCAATTTTGTCACTGCAGCCCCCCCAGTATCCCCATCATGTCACTTTAGCCTCCCCAGTCTCCCCATCATGTCACTTCAGCCTCCTCCCCAGTAATCCCAATTTATCTCTCTCCAGCCTCCCATTAATCCCCATTCATCTCTCTCCAGCCTCCTTATATTCTCCATAGGTTTCTGTCACTTACCTTTAGCTGTTTCCCCTTCTTCCGCAGCGCGTGCTTCCTCTGCTTTCTCCTGATGCTGCTGTTACCTAATGTCACATCAGCGTCATTTGCATGCAGGAAGTTCCTGCTATCAGCTGCCGGGCAGACCACAAAACAGCTGATAGCAAACCCCGGCAGCGATCAGCCGGCCCACATTCATTAGAGCGGGCTGAAGAAACTTTGATTTCTTGTGATAAAGCCCATTATCACATGAAATATCTTATGAAATCAAAGGACCGGATCCTCAACAATGGCCAGCAAGGGACTAACACAAGTAATTTGTCCCATGTCTGGGAACATATGTGCATGCACATGCCAGATGTTCCCAGTGCATAAGTACTAACGCACGTAACGCTGAAGTGGCAGACCCTTCAAGTATAATGGCTGTATCACCGCCCTATAGGCGGAGATAGCCACGTAAATGAGGAGTTGTGGGAATCACCGTTATGACTAGGTCTGAGGCAGTAAGTCGTAAAAGTTGATGTAGGAATCTGTACATGTAAGTGTCCAGATTTCCTACTGACAGTGGGGAGTGCAGGATGTGTGCACTCTCTGCTACGGGAGCTTAAACTACAGACCCCCGAACGCACGTATAGCGTGCAGGGGTCAGGATCGACCCAAAGATAGTAAATAGAGCCCTTAGTGAGGCAATTTCTCCTTTCTCTATCCTTGGAAGCATAAGGTGTCCCACTATCGCCATCTAGCTTGTAAGTGTTATAGTACACAAAATAATCATTTGTAAAGTGCCATATGTGAGATATTATCTAACTACAGATATACATATTTCTGTATGTAATACACCATGTGAGCCCTTTAATGTTTTAAATACACACCTATGCACCAGATGCATTCGATTCGCAAGTTACTTAATGTATGCATAATTAAAAGTAAAACCAAATATAAAGGACATTAAAAAAAAAAAAAAAAGATACATTCGCACTTATGTATTCAAGCTGTACTCTGCAGTAGTATCTGATACAGCTGTACAATAAAATATAATGATGCTGCAGAAAATATATTTCATTAGCTCTAAAAAGTCACACTTTCACAATCCTCCATTCATCTCAGATGCACCACATGACTTAAACCATGATTTCCATGTTTAATGAAGGAATCAGTGGAGACAACAGCTTCCTGGCAGCATGAAACACACATGAATATCACACATTTGAACAAGGAGAAAGTACATTAGCCTTTGAAAGAACAGATGTTTGCTGTGACAGATTGAAAGCTTAAACCTCAATGAGAGGTACATGCCCTTTGTTTTTCCACAAGATGATTAACCCTCTCCCTGTACTCTTGAATGTTGGTGAAAGCGTAGATGAATCATTGATGATTTATTATCTCCAGACGAGAACATTTACGCACACTTTTACATTTCTATAGAGTTACAATTTACAAATTATTACTATAACAAGGCTGCTGGCTGGAAATGGTTTGAAAGTCTGTTCGGGGAGAAAAAAAACAAACTCATTTTATTCCTGTTACACACATGCTGAAAGAATAATGCCACTTACCACCATGACACAGTATTCCTAGAGCTTCAGCACACTCAGCAATGACTTTTATTGAATAATTCATTTCATAAAAGAGTTTTACAGGGTGCTTTTGTCTATTAAATATAATAAAGCAATTAGTGAGACAAACTGAACACATTTTGTAAATATTGCTTCTGTAAATGTCAGTATTATTTAAGTATGTTTGGAAAACTTATAATAACTCTACATTTACATATATATTTTTTACATTTAATTAACTTTTTAGACTTTTAAGCTTTATAATATAGCCACCAGGCCCAAGGCTGGCAGTAAGTAGCTTTAGGCGAGGTGGCACCGAAGACTCTCAGGAACCCCATGCTGCAAATTTCTCTTATTAAGCTGGGAAGTAAGATTATTATAGACAGTCCAGCTGCTCACCAATATGTGTGTGTGTGTGGGATATTATCATATGTGTGGTTGTTGTATGTTCAGGAGCCAAACGTTCAGCTGATTCCATGCAATGCCTCTTACTAGGGGAATTGTGGAGTCACTGGCATCACTAGCGACCTCCTTCCGCACAACAACTTAGTCATGTTTTTGGAACTGTCACTCATAAATGATAATTCCTCTGTAATGGTAGTTTACATAGTTTAAAATGGTTAAAGTAGAAAAGTCTCCCCCAGCCATCATTGCAGCCCCCCTTGTATGTCTCATGCCATCATTGCATCCACCCCTAGCATGTTTTAGCCATCATTGCAGCCCCCTTGTATGTTGCAGCCATCACTGCAGCCCCCCTTCTATGTTCCAGCTATCACTGATGCCTCCTCTTATATGTCCCAGCTATCATTTTTTTACCCTCCCACATGTTTCCTCAGCCAGCATTGCAGCCCCCTTTGTATGTCCCAACCATCATTGCATTCCCCGCTAGTATACCCCAGCCATCATTGCATTCCCTTCTAGTATGTCCCAGCCATCATTGCATTCCCTCCTAGTATGTCCCAGCCATCATTGCATCCTCTCATTTATATGCCCCAGCAATAATTGTAGCCCAAACTTGTATGCCCCAGCCATCACTGTAAACCCCATTTATATGCTACAGTCATCATTGTATCCCCAACTTGTATGCCCCAGCCATTAATAAAGCACCTATTTTGTATGCCCCAGCCTTTTATATAGCCCCCTATTTGTATGCTCCAGCCATTAATATGGCCCCCATTTGTATTCACTAGCCTCAATTTGTAACCCCTACTTGTATGCACCATCATTGTAGCCCCTACTTGCAACCCCTTTATATGTTTTCTGTCACTTACCTGGTCAGAGCTGGTTGGTCACAGGATCTCTTCTTGCTCTTTTCTCCTCCACGGCTCTCTGCTCACTGAACAACGGTGGCACTAGCTTGGGGGTCACACCAGCGTCACTCAGGTGTGAAAGCTGTGGAGGAGATGTATTCTCAGACAGTGTCTGGCTGGCTGTTGTTAATGTGCTGAGCCAGCCAGGTGCTGTCTCTCTAATCTGCCGACAAGGGGTGATGGAGTGGGAGGATGCAGATCCGGTTGCAGTCCCCATAACGATGACCTCCTTTCTGAAATAGAGACAGTTGAAAGTTACTTTTCGACTGTCTCTATTTTGAATAGAGGGCCTTTTTATACCTACTTGCAACCCCTTTATATGTTTTCTGTCACTTACCTGGTCAGAGCTGGTTGGTCACAGGATCTCTTCTTGCTCTTTTCTCCTCCGCGGCTCTCTGCTCACTGAACAACGGTGGCACTAGCTTGGGGGTCCCACCAGCGTCACTCAGGTGTGAAAGCTGCGGAGGAGGAGATGTATTCTCCGACAGTGTCTGGCTGGCTGTTGTTAATGTGCTGAGCCAGCCAGGTGCTGTCCCTCTAATCTGCCGACAAGGGGAGATGGAGTGGGAGGATGCAGATCCAGTTGCAGTCCCCATAACGATGACCTCCTTTCTGATATAGAGACAGTTGAAAGTTACTTTTTGACTGTCTCTATTTTGAATAGAGGGCCTTTTTATAATTTTTTTTATGAATGGAGGAGTGTGCTGATCTGCATAGTCACACATTTATTTTAGCAGAGGACCCGCCGCACCGCTGCTGACGGCTCCGGAGAGGGGAGTAACCTCTCCGGGGCCTTTTTGAGTAACCTCTCCGGGGACTTTTAGTGTTAGGAAGGGGGGGGGTAGAGTCAGGCTGCGGGGAGGGGGGTCTTAGGGTTAGGTTTTACAGAAGGGACTATTGGGGTCAGGCTGAGAGAAAGGGAGGGTTATGGTCAGTTTGCAGGAAGGGAGGGTTAGGGTAATGGAAGGGGAGGTTTAGGGTTAGAATTAGGGGTTAGGGTATGCTAGTTTTGCACTTTCCTTTCGGAGCACCGTGTTCGGTGGTCCGGGGATCGATTGCTATGCTTCATCAAGGCATAAGCAAATGATATACCAGTCTGTCTGAGAGAGAACGGCCCTATCGAAATCAGCATGGATGCGATTTTAATAAAAGAAGAGAAAGGGAACTTTTGGAGTTGCTAACTTTGTAGAAGGAAACATAGAAATTTCAAATACAAAATAGTGGAGGTGGGATCATCTTATCCCATGAATGTATTTGTGAATTGTTTGCTTGTTATTTTCGGTATTTTTGCACGATGTTATAAAAAGGTACATGTTCTCTCTCTCTCTCTCTCTCTCATGATGATCTGCAATGATTAGTATGAGAGAGATTGATATCAGATGCTGTAGGTGAATATAACATAGATATTATATAAATATGGAGATATGGCAAGAGTGAGGGAGTGCTGGGGAAGGGAAACATGTTGAAGCTTTGCCTAGGGTGTCCTGCAGGGTCATTTTCAGAAGTGAGGGGGCCCTTGTGCAGGATTTGTACATGGGACCCCCTGCCTCTTACCTGAGACAGGACTGTCCCGATTCGTGGACCTCGAGGGGGCGGAGCCTAAGAGCACTGTAAGTCCCACCCATTTTTTTGGCCTGCAAATAGGGACGGACCCACAGCAGGGGAAGGGGGGGTCATTCAGGCTCCATGCCTTCCCC
>WWET01001191.1:92197-112777 GCA_011038615.1 Limnodynastes dumerilii
ATTCAGCATCTATTTCTTCCCTCTGGAAGATCTTAGAGGGAAGAAATAGATGCCAAATGGCCCCCCTTCCCCTGCCAACCCTGGGTGCAGGATGAATGCCCCAGGCCCCCCTGTTCTGAGGTGCCCATGTGCACTGCACACCCTGCACCCATTATGGACATGCCTATGGTGTCCTGAAACCTAGCACCAGCCCTGAGAGCAGCATTCAGAAATACCCATCAACAAAATATACATATAAAGCTTTAGCAGCACTTTAACATTTTACAAGGATCCATTTCCTAGATTAACAATAGTGCTTACATTATTTTTTACTTAAATTATTACTCTTGCAGGGAACGATTCCCTTGGAAATTGATCAAAGTAATGGTGAGCAACAGTAACAGTAACATAATTAAGCAACTTCCCACACACAGGTTAAACTATCGACAAAACTGACAGGTAAGCTCAAACCCAGGTGCCTAGCAGTTCATAGTGATTAATGGCACACAGATCAGAAGCAAAGCAGGATCCTAACAGACTCTTGCAGGAAGAGCTGGTCTTAAATTACTCTGGAAGGTAAGGAGTTTTGATGGTAATGATGACTATTGCTGGTAGCATGAAAAGGAGCAGCCTTCTAAACCAAGGTGAGTAAAATGAGGGGGATGACTAGTAAATGGTAAAGAACATTGACACTTCACTGGTAATCTACTCTGTTCCTAAGCAGAGTTCGCTTGTATCTAATACCCCTTTCAAATCAATTCTAAAAACCCAGATCTTTGGCCAAAAACCCAAGTCTTGGCTGAAACCCAGGATTTTGGTGGTGATCTGAAAAGTACCAATGTCCTGGTCCGGGATCTTATGACCCAAGACTCAAGCACGGATAAAGAGAAGAGTTTTTCCCGTGTCCGATCCTGGTAAGTGGTGATGTGACAGATGCTGACCCAATATTTTCAACCTGGGTCTCACCTAACACACAAGATTGGATAGAATTGTTTACTCTTGCTATGGCAGTAAACAAATCTATCCCCAGGAGGCACGCGTAACCCTTAATACTGTCAGGGCAAACCCAGGTCCAGAAATTTACGGAGTCTACCCTGCTGGACTTAAAAGAGGTTTTTAAAAAAAAAAACTTTGCAAATAACATGGCAATAAGCCGGATGAAAAATCCAGCTTATTGCTGCTTGGAGATGTCAAAGCGGAATGACATGGCAGTTTTATTTTAAAAAAAAACAACAAAAAAAAAAAAAAAAAAAAAAAAAAAAAAAAAAGAAAAAAACAAAAAAATAAAAAATTTATTCAAGTCCCCGCTTCCGCCTGCGGGGGGCGCCGGCGAGCGGGTCCGGAAAACTGTCACATAGGTTCAGAAAAGATGAATGAAATAGTAGTGCTGATGAATTAACTAAAAGTAAAGCGCAATATACAGCGCTGATAAATGGTCTAAATAAAATACCAAATTTGGATATACACTAAAGCCAAGTGTGACTATTACTATCTACTATATTACAGTGGTCTGGTCACCATACGAGATCTATATAAATTTTTATATATTCCAATTTTATTGCTATTTTACATGCTTCATGCTTTATTGTATATTATCATTGCTAGCAATTTGCGGTTTAATTTTATTGTTTTATATGAATTAAATATATACTGGTTAATGCACTGGTGTTCTATTTTTCAACCATCACAAGCGAATATTATCCAAATTTGTTATTTTATTTAGACCATTTATCAGCGCTGTGTTTTGCTCTTTACTTCTTGTAAGATAACTATGGATGAGGTGCACTTTGTGACAGCTGTGATACTTGGGAGTGCTGGAGCGCCGACACTATTCTTTATTTCTTGGCTGATGAATTAACTGTCTACTCCCCTGACTCATTTTCTCTAATGAAGGCTTTTCAAGAAAATGAAGACCAGGATGAAAGCTATAGCATCAGGATACACAGCAATGGTTCAGAGAAAAGTCCAGTCCTGCAGATTCAAAGGAATGAATGCCAAATAGGCGTAAAGGAGAATAAACGCCTGGCTGTACAGGCATCCAAGTCAGCCATGGAAAAAAGGGTTAGTTGTCAAACTGATTAGTTAGCCAATGAGGTTAGGCTTGGGGGGGGTGGTCTTAGTAGAGGTTATATAATGGGTAGAGGTTAGGGATCACTCTTCTTCTGGAAATTTTTTCCTCCCTTCCCTGAGTGATTTACTAACTTGTGTTTTCTTTCAATTGGAGCATAGTTTGGCGGTAGCAGTGGGTTAGTTAGCAACTTATTGGCGCTTGCCTTGTGCATGAGGTATGGTACAGGGAAGGCACACCCCTTCGAGATGAAACAAGGATGCTATGCCAGCGGGTTAGTGTCCCGGTTTTCCTCCCCGGTTCCCCTCTGGGGTGTGCAATTATGACAGGGGTGTGTGCTTGCGTTGACCATTTCCTCCAGTGCGCCGAGGGCAGGAGCTCCTGTCCTCCGTTTCCATGTGGCCTCCGTTTAGCTGACTCCCCACCTGCTGGTTCCGCCACCTTTTCCATCGCTTCAATTTCATAGTCTCAATCATTTGAAACAATAAACTACCATATTTCCCCATGTACAAGACGCACCCCTGTATAAGACGCACCTTAGTTTTGGGGTCCCAAAATTAAAAGTGCATCTTGTACATGGGGAAAAGCTCCCCTCTCCCCTTACAGGTTTTCTTACCTTTCAGATCATCCAGCGAGCGGGACTGCGGTCAGAATATGACGTCCTGCGGTGGCTGAGACTGGGAAATGAAGTCCCGCTGTCACAGCCTGTGACCGGGGAGCTTCATTTCCCAGTCTCGGCCACTTCATATTCTGGATGATCTGAAAGGTAAGAAAACGTTAAAGGGGTGAGGGGAGCTTCAGCCTAGGCGTTATTTTAACATCCAGCCGCACTCTGACTCCAGACCAGCGGCGCTGGTCTGGAGTCAGACTGCGGCTGGATGTTAAAATGGTAACCCCCCTGTATAAGACGCACCCTGTTTTTGGACACAGCATTTTTCCAAAACAGGTGCGTCTTATACATGGGGAAATACGGTATGTCCCCTATTTAAATGCCATTCTGCGGTTCGTGTTGTTATTGTATGAATGTATGACGTGGGTGCACTGGTAAGCCATAGGCAGTTGGCATCTGCTTCTAAACGACAGTGTTCTGAGTAACATGGCAATTACTGGGTCTTCTAACAGGAGCTCCCTTGCTAAAAAATCTGTGTTGTGCATGCAGCTTAGAGTAAGTGTGACCATTCAAACTAATAGGAAGCTCTTCTTTCATGGAATCACATCCCTCATCTGGAGCAAAATCTGCCTCTAATATAGCTATAAACATTGGTTCCAAAGGGGAGGTTATCGCCCAGTGCATTTTTTTCGATTCTTCCACAGGTCTCAACTGTAATATGGAATGTACAACATATTTAGATCTATAGCTGTGTACATTTTTGTCATATATTTATAAAATGGAGAGACCAGAAATACAAAAAGCTACTTTTCTCCTCCCTACATTTAATACTATAGCTGGATCTGTAATTCTCCTAACAGTCTTTCACCCTTTTTTTCCTAAGGCATTTATCTCCTTACCCACCATTTCTGAATTTTATGTACCTGTCTCTGATGATCCTCAATGCTGTCCTCCACCACCAATCACTGCAGCAGTAATCTTTTCTTCTCCCCTCTGGCAGTAGATCAGAAACTTCCAGCTGCAGAGATCACCTGGGAACGATGTGCCTGAAATTGCAGGACAAGCAAGTAATGTTAGATTCTAGGACTACCAGTGAGAACTGAAACGATTCTGATCACATAGGGGCTGGTCCTGCATAAGTCCCCTTGCAAGTAATATCTGTGCATGCTCGCACCAGATATTAGGCATTGAATCTTATTGCACCAGGAACTCTGTTCTGTTAATTTAACAATAGGGGTATGATTAGGCATTCAGAATAGATGCATGGGACGGTGCTTACGAGATCCCAGCAGATCTTTGTGTATACGGAAACAGATCCACGCGGATAACTTAAGGTAGCTCTATGGACGGTGTCCATAACTATAACATGTGGAAGTCTAGATATGGACTTTTGAGAGGAAGGGCAAAAAAGGTGCATCCATGTTGCAATGTGAGTCTGGCAAAAATAAATACATTGAGTTTGGACATCTTAATTACTGCATAGCTTTATGTTAAATCTCCAAATTAGAGTTGAGAAAGAAAACATCAGCTCTCAACGAATTCCATTTGCACAGTTTAAATATCACCCCCCTCGCCCACATTACAATACGATTTTGCTAACGTGTATCTTTTACCTATTTTGTCCTTACTCTTAAATTATGGATCAGCCTCATAGAGCCCTTGAAAATTAACACATATTAATAAATGGAGCCTATAATCCATGACAATATGTATAAAGGTGACAAATGCTATACTATACTACTATCAATAGATTTTGTTTTAATTATGTTAATTTGTCACCATAACAGCTATTTAGTTATTTCTGTCAGTATTCAAACAAGAGTCATTTCCTATTTACAGTATATATGTCCTTGTGTTCTCTCTTATTTTATTACTGTATTATTTATCGTCTCCAGAGAAAATATTGTCATGACTCATTAGAAAAAGATACATTTCCAGTTATTAAACTTGTATTATATTATTCTGGAGACAAATGTAATAAAGGCAAACAGAAAAAGCATTCTACAGTAGTTTCTGTTCTTTTGTTAATAAAAATATATACATTTGTGTTTTCCATGTGATCACATTAATATTGTTATAGTCTCTCTATTGAAAAGATATATATTTTTAATATTATGTAACATTTTCTTAACGTGCTTGTGACTTTCCAAGTTCATGGATGCACGTCCCTGTAATTGTATTTGCTTTCACTCTCAATTAGGCGCCAAAATGATATGAAGCGTAAAAGAGAGGAATAAATCTGTCCTGTGCATAAAGATGAGCCCCCAGAGCTCATTGATATGCCTCGTTGTACAGGCTGTTATCAGTCTGCTTCAGACGCATGATTATCACAGTGTGTGACATGAGCAGGGCATTGTGGGTACATCACCTAAACAATCACTTGAAGTTGTTCCAAGCATCCAAAATTCTTTCCCCTATTTGTTTATTCCACACTTTGTGGCTATGAAATAAATTATATAGCATGTCTTGATTGCAATTGATTATAAATTGATTGCAAAAATTCACAGAGTGTGTCTAATGGCCAATGTAACATGTAACTTTCTCTAAGCGAGTTTTTAAAGAATTCTTAATGCTAATGATGTAGATTCAGAACTACGTCCGTCTTCCATAGACGGACGTAATTCACTGAACAAAAGACTGCATATACCTAATTGTATGGCTCATACCTTTATCTCTCTGGATTTACGTCTCAAACTTCTTTAGTGGGCACACTGTAAAGAAAACATAAAAATTCTTCTCCCATTCATACTGGTGGCATTTCCTGAAATGTCACAGATTTTACTTCTACTTGTCAGCGCTCAGTCCACAAAACATCGTTTCAGATCCGCAGGACTTCTGTTACACTTCCCAACCCGGATTGTCCATGGACACACATCTCTATGAAATTTATTAGTGACTGTATCCAATGTATGTAACACAATATAAGTTGTGTTGGACCTTTTCTCTCATCCATCACACTTCATCCCATTAAAGGGTCTGCCTTCGGTCTCAACTCTCACTAGCCTCTTTGTAAATAAAATCTTTTGCCTCCATTGATGTCACCTGGAGATCGTCTACTGATTTTGAAAGGTGTTTTGTCATGCCCTAGGAGTCAAACTAAACAAGATCAAGATCATGAGAAGTTTATAAGAACTTGTATTTCTGCCTACCAAAATGATTGGGTTGATGTTCTCCCCAAAGTAGGGGTTGATGTACCCATGAGGCCTCTTCCCGGTCCCCATTCTTTGTTTTTAGATGGGCGCCATACCAAGCTTCCTACTTTCTGCAACATTCTATCCCAGAATTTTCCTTCAGTAGATTTCACCCTCTGGTCCTTCTCTCACAACTGGTATCTAGTTAAACGTAGGTTGGGCCAACTTCCTCATGCATCAAGAGAACAACAGACAAGAAAAGATGTCCAGCACCCAAGGGACAAAGTTTAAATCTCTACTCACCATCTTCACCTCACGGTCCCTATCATGGAGATGGTCCCTCGATTTGTTGATCCCTTAAAAGATCAGATTAACCCTACCCCAAGCTCTCCATATCCCCAATGTCTTCCAATTTTTTCTGTTAAAGCGCTTGATTATCAACCATTTTTCCACCTTTCATAACCACCTGTTCCTGTCACCATTCATTATGTAATGGAATATGAAATTAGTCACATTTTGGACTCTTAATGTAAGAAAAAATAAATCCTGTTTGGCGTCAAAGGTGGTGTGAAACAAAACAAAAGATTTAAAATAAAATATATCTAAGGATATTCTAATAGTTTACAAATGGGTATCTGTAGAGCAGCTGCACTATAGGAGCTTCAACCTAAAAATACAACAGTAAAAAGAAAATAGTGCTGCGCTAACAGGTACCAATATCAAGCAAATAATGGCTAAACTACTGGTTTCTTATATATGAATAATTTTCAATAATTAATAAAAAATAATAATAATAAAAACCTATTAGATAATAAATAGAATAAATAATGGTGACAAAAAAAACATAAATTGTATGAACAAGTGTCCAATTCTTATTGTCCAAGAAGATCAAAGTCAGAAAATAGAGAATAAGCCCTTCTTTTTACATTTTGGACTCTTGTCTTTCCAGAGGCTCCTTGCAGTACCTCGTACACTGGAAAGGGTATGAATCAGAAGAACACTCTTGGGTTAAAGTTTCTGATCTCCATGCTCCATGACACATCAAGGTTATTCATTAAAAGTGCCCCTCCAAGTCTTATTAGGATGTTTGTAGTTCACCCTTTTAGAGTGTCACGATCACTGCACATTATTCATTGTTTACCTTTTGCCAATCGCATGATCTTCTTTCTGTTCCCTTGCACTTCCTGGTTTTCCCACTCAGCTGTAGCTGTTATCAGGCACAGGTATATTCCATTACTCTGTTGGACTTGCTTGCCAGGTGCCTCCTTTTAAACCTCTTGCTCAGTTAACTGCTTGTCAGAGCAACAGCTTTCTGGCCTGCTGACTGGGTATCCTTGAGTTCCACATGTGCTGCTGACTCCCTGGATCTTGTTCCATGCTTTATTCTGGTTTCCTTGTGTTGTTCTGAATCTTCTTATATATCCTGTCTGTTATACCAAGATCATCACTGCTGGACTCTGTGCAGTGTATATATTTGCTCCTATTCATCTCCTCAGTCCCTATGTTCACCATCTCAGCATCTGTGCACTTGTCCAGAGGGCCGCAACCTGCCACTTGCCTGCTGTCAAGTTCATCCCTACCTATTGGGGACTCTGGTGACTACCTTGTGGTTAGAGTGATTGAGTTACAAGACAGCGTAGATTTTCATTCCCTAAACGCTCCTATTCTTGGAAAGAACAATTCATTCTTCTAATTTAAGAATAAAACATGGTTTAATACACTCTCTGCATATACTAAACTGACTCATTTTTTCTTTAAAAATATGTAATTTTATTCATGCTAATTCTTTATTATAATTAAACAACACTTACATTTTACCACTTGAAAATGAATCATATTATGAAAAATACTGAAACATGCAAACTTGAAAAGGCTGCAGCATTACAGCTCTTAGAACTTTTATATACCAATTTTGTGCATTGGGAGTGAAAACATGCATTTTCAGTAGCATTCTGCTGTGCAAAATCTCTGGATCAGCCCAACAATTAAAATATAATAATAATAATAATAATAATAATAATAATAATAATAATAATAATAATAATGTCCATCTATTGTCATATGGGAAAGTATGCTGCATTTAAATGTTGCTCTGGGTTCCTTAAGCATACAGTCAGGAATCACAGGCTTACATGTCTCAAGAGACATTAATGCTTTTTAATCTTAAAATGCCTAAATATAGAGCACTTGTGGTTTTAACTGCTTGGATGCTAAGAATATGTGTGACTTACAGTAGAACCACAACTGGCAGAAACAAATAAAGCAAAACAGAAATCACTGGGTACTGAGGCACCACTAAGTTATTTGAAACACATCCCAGAAAGTAAAATAGCTGCTAAGATATCACCAGCTATTCTCTAAAGATTGCTCTGTTCACTCTCTCAGTGAAGCTTCTTAACAGGTAGACTTGCTATAGAATATCAACAAGGATTTCAACTAACAGAATTATATTTGCAAGTATTGTCTCTTCTCAATTTAAAACAGTGAGGGGCAAGTTTATCATTCATATAAATAGTATACATGAGTTTTCTTTTACATTTAAATACAAGATAGAAATATCACACAGGAATTCACAGCAACAGAAAACATCCAAAATGCAATATGGCTTGATAAAGAATACTTAGATCTTAGATAATTAATATGCTTTGTTCTTATTTTTGATGCACCATATGTACATGGCATATGAATGAAATCTGTACATTTGCATGTTATGTAAATGCTTGCAGTAGTTCTATTACAGCATATTTCATTACCATATTAATTGCCTAGATAGATAGATAGATAGATAGATAGATAGATAGATAGATAGATAGATAGATAGATAATAGATAGATAGATAGATAGATAGATAGATAGATAGATAAAGTGCCCCAGCATTCTTGCATAAACCAGTAACTAATAGTGCCATTCTATCCTTTAATAAAATATAGAGAAAATAGTTACACATATTTGCAAATACATGATAAGCCACCAGTCACTTACAAGGTCTTTCTGCAATGGTGGTGCTAACTTTAAAACTGACAGAGTCCTTATATTGGGTCATATATCATGTCTCTTTAAACTGAAAGCTAATTTATCTAGGAGGTACCCCAGGCCTCTAAAAAAGCTACTATGAAACTGCACCCCGTATCAGCTGCTGATACAGACATCCTCCAAACACAAATACGCAAAATGGTGGTTGTTCCAATCAAGTTAATCTATAGTTGGCACCACCAGCCACTTATGGGTGTGGGTTGCCACTGAGAATTAACTTTTTTCGAAAGGGCTGCTCTCTCCAAGTCAGTTCGGAACCAGTTCCGAACTGGGAAATCGATTGCTTCCTCGAAGACGCAAAGCAATCAATCCCCGGAGCACTGAATGTTAAGTATTAGATCTAACCCCAACCCTTTTTCTAATCCTTACCCTAACACTCCTGTTCCATGATCCTAACCATAACCCTCCCTTCCCCACAGCCTGACCCTAACCTTCCCTTCCCGGCAGCCTAATCATAAGACTTCCTTCAATGCAGCCTAACCCTAAGACTCCCCTCTCCACAGCCTAATCCTAATACTACCTTCCCCGAAGCCTAATCCTAAAAAACCCCTTCCATGACCCTAATCCTAACCCTCCCTTCCCCAGAGCCTAACCCTAAAAGTCCCTGGAGAAGTTACTCACCTCTCCGGTGGGGTCTAAAGAAAAAATAATCGGAAAATACAGCCTTTTCGAAATAGAGAGTCGAAAAGTGTCAGTAATACTGCACAATAATTCTTTCCATTTTTATTCCCCTTTATTATGTCTTGTTCTTTGTTTGTCTTAAGGTGCTTAAAGTGCTATACTGTGAAAGGGTCAAAACGCAAGGGCCCTCTCAATAATCGTCAGACCCTGGTCTTCACATACAACAAAAACATTTTCACCGAATATTGCTAAGCAACTATTGGTTTGAAAAAGCAACTCCTAGCAAAATATGCTATGGTTATTAATATAACTTCTTGAGCTATTCATCTTATGTTTGTGCATACTGCCAACATACTGGTTGTGGGTCACTGTTGCGAACGGCCCAATTTCGATTAGAACTGGCTGGGAAATCTATTGCTTCTCCCTCGGAGACGCAAAGCAATCGATCCCCAGAGCACCGAACACAGTGCTCCTAATGGTAAGTATCCCCAACCCATTCACTAATCCTTACCCTAACCCTCCCATTCTATTACCCTAACCCTCCCTTCCCCGCAGCTTGACCCTAACCATCCCTTCGCCACAACCTGATCCTAACCGTAAGCCTCCCCTTCCACAGCCCTAACCCTAACCCTCCCCCTAACACTAAAAGTCACTGGCGACGTCACATAGGGGCGGGGCCTGACAGACAAACTTTAACAGCGGGCCGGTGCGCAGGGAAGAACATTCATTACACATTTGCTGGCTACTAAATAGCTCTGAGCAGCAAGTATCGACGGTAAGATATCGCCGATACCTGCTACAGAACTAGGTAAGTATCGGCGGGCCCCCATCGGATCCGGGCCCGGGACAATAGGCCAGGCTGTCCCCCTCTGATGGCGGCCCTGACTACCCTGGTAAGACTTGGCCAAAACCCTTCTTTTCTCCCTGGAACCTTTCACATTACCACCAAAACCCCGGGTCTAAGGCCTCAACCAGGGTCTATTAAAGGGGTATTAGCTATTTTTTTTATACTGTTTATTCTATATATATATATATATATATATATATATATATATATATATATCCCTTTTCGTCCACCTAATAACAGGTATTAGGGGGAAGAAAAGATGAGTATAAAGATTAGTATAAGGGAAGACAGCTGGAAAATTTACAATAATGCCATCTTCAAACGGCGTCTGGAACGCTGCGCTAACACTTTGTAAATATATAACATTGTTCTCCTTCTCTGCGACTACTCTATTTTCATCTTCAGAAAAGAGGACTGGTAAGAAGACCAAAACCTCTCTAAGTATCATGGAAGAGGTAAGTTTTAATATGATACAGTGAAAAGTACATAAGAATTGCCACAATGATGATTCTGACCCATAATTTACTGAAAAGAAATAAAAATTTGAATATATGGACTCCTAAGTTCTAGGGAGCAGGGCCCGATGTTTTATGTACAGTATTGTTATTGTTGGTATGTTTACTGGTTCTTAGAGTAAGAAATACAATACACAGTCAGTCGCCTGTATAAAAAACGACAAGATGAGTAAGACAGAGCGTAGGAGAGATTTCTCTCGCTAGGTGGCGCAATGTATGAGTAGCGTGTATCCATATAACGTGCTCTGGACACACACAAGCTCATTCATACAGATGATAGCAGCTGCCTCTAGTCCCTGTTTGTTTGGCTTGCTTCTCTCATGCTGCTGAGCGGACACTCCACGGCTTCAGCCAGCGGTGCCCACCAGCAGCAGCAATCAGCGAGAGCCGATCCCCCCCGCAGCAGTAGAGAGAGCCCCCCACCAGCCTCCAGCACGGGACAGCAATGCGCCGGCAGCATGGCCAAATGGATCAAGGAGCACCTGGGCTTCAAGAGCTCAAAGCCGCCCCCTCCTGCCCCTCCTAAGCCGGACTACAGACAATGCTTGGCAGGAGGAGCACCCACTCATCATCATCATCACCACCACCATCATCACCTGCACTCAACAGGACCCCAGTTTCCCGTCACTCCAGCAGGACAACCGGACATACTGGCAGCATACAAGCTGCAAAAAGAAAGAGACTTTGAGGATCCCTATACTACTTCTGGTACTGCATGTGCTTCTCTGAACTCCTCCGTAGTGCCCACAGCACCTCCTGCATCTACTGCCCAGTCTCCATCCTCCCCTTCACCTTCTCCCGATGTTAGGTATGTGTCCCCAAAGCACAGGCTTATTAAAGTGGACACTGGAGAAAAAGGGGGCTCAAGTCCCACTAGTAGCACTAACCCTACTTCCAACAGCTCCGCTCCACCCTTTACTGCCTCCTGCTCTGGACTTACTGCTATCAAGTCTCCCCCTGCCACATCTGTGGTCCCTCAGCTTGATGACTGCAGACAGGACAAAGTAAGTGCCACCGATATGTTACAGCTCCTACACATTGTCCGACAAGTGTATCTGGCTGCAGGATCATTCAGGTTGCAATTACTTGTTATAATTTTGCTAACAGGTTTTTCTTGACAATTATTGTTCTAAATACTCGCAATATCTTTCAGCTTATGTATGAGATGTACTACACTAATAGTTTCCCAACCTGGAATGACTGGAATGTAGAATTTCATAACAAAGTTGATAAGCAAGGGCATTGTGAATGAATATATCCTCTTTCCTGTGTGACTAATATATTCTGCAATAAACCCTTTATGTGCAACCTTTGAAATAACTTAAAGCAACACAATATGGAGAGTAAAAGACTGCTTTTTGCATTCAAAAGGACTAACACGTGAATAGTGATATGCTGAGGCATAGTGCTCCAGAATAGAATAACGTTTAACAAGATGAAATGAATGACAATGGGAGCTGTCAAAGGGAGTGGAGTGGTGATGAAAGTGGCAAAAAGAAACAACCCTTTTGCTGCTGGTTAGTATTTAGGTTCCTGTGTTGTATTGCTATCTGATTTTAGATCTGTTTTTGATAGTGATAGCCTTAATGCCTTGTACAGCTTGTATTGTTCTCATATCTTTTTTTTAAGTTTTAGTTTTTCGTTTGTTTTTGTAGGTGTGACATTTGCTACATCATAATGTCCCTGGGGGTAAGACCCAAATAATAGAACATCTGATGAACTTGTCACCTACAAGGGGATGAGGGGGTAGGAGTGTGGAAGAGGCTTGCAGTGTGAGACTGATCTGTGTAGGAGGAAGGTGACAATGTGTGACTTACTGAGTAGGTGAATATCTTGGGGAAAGAATAGGGCTATAGGAAAATGATCTCTCATTTATCTGGGGGTTATCATACTAGTGTTTTATCATTATTGCTGTCATTTTTTTTACTACTTATTTTTTTAAAATGTATCTTCTAAGGTTGTTTTGAAGAGAAATCGATCAAAGTGATGTTACAATATCTGTGCAGATTTGTCATTAACGTCCATTTTAGAACAATGATAAAAAGTGTATATAACCTTGTTAGATGGTTTCAGGTATAATAAGAATATGTGTCAAGGGAGTACAGTCAATCCAGTATAAGTAATTATACCATGATGATGTGTTCTTTTAATGCTGCTGTCTATTGATGAGCAGTAGCATATTTTTATGTAGTATAACTGATGTGCTATAGCTGTAGATTCTGGATTCTTCATTTTACTATTATTTTTATTTTCAATGTATTGTCTATTAACACAATTGGGACATTGTTGGTCAGTAGATTTTCAGTTTTATGCTGTAATTGAGGCAGGGAGTTTCAGGCAAGCTAAAATAAGGGACATTTTACAAACAACTGAGTTTAAATGTAGCTGAATACACTTGCAACATTTTGTCACATGAAGGTATATGTTATACAGATCAGCTTTTGAAAACCTGTAAGCATTATCAGCCACCAATATCGACAACATGGATCTGTTTACTTGATTACTTTATCCCCAAATGACCTGCTTATTCTTGTTTATTTCCACTAACTTATTCATTATATGAAGAGCATAAAACAGAAGGGGATACATTAGAATAATATGCTAATTTAGGTAAACATTGCTTGACATTGACCCATGGCCCACATATTATTATTTTTATTGTATTTTTTTTTAAGCGGATCTTCCCATAACCAGTGACTGACGGGATCCAGACTTCAAACAAACCCCTTTATTTGTATTTGTTCTGATCATAAATGATCCAATATCGCAAATTGTGCATACACATAATGACCTGGTTGAAGCTCTTTCCGCTTATTACAGATTTCCAATAGGGGAAACTGGGTTGTGCTTGGAAGTGCATGGGACTTGGTAACACACTATACAAAGTAGATGTGGAAAGGAACTGGGCATTGGATCAATGACACCTGACATGCCCCATTTTAAGCTGGCTCACGTTGGAAATTTTAAGGTTGTGTATGGGTCACAGAAACCTTTCTGTGGTTAGCATTAAGAGTTCTGAACGAAGCAAAATTGAATCTTTGTTATTGATGATATTAATTGATGTTAGGAGTCAGCAATATTTTAACATGTCAAAAGCATTTTGTGATGCAGCTTTGCATGCAACCAAAATGTAAAGATTGAGTAACCTCTTTGATCATCCTTAATATCTCACAAACTGATTTTTGTTTTTTGTTTTGTTTTTTTAAGCAGCCATTTCTGTAAGATGAAACTGGTCATTTTTCCTCAATGTCCTTTAATAAATCTATATTCCATGTGCAGAATTGCTCCATGGGGAACCTTTAAACAACAAGGCGTAATTTTAGCCGTAAGCATTTGGGTTCAGTTTTAAAAGCTCCTACAGTATACGAGGAGCGCGTAACCTGATCTGCAATATCCAATCAGTCACAGAACACCTTGGTTTTCATGTGATATTAGAGGAGAGGGAGGTTGAGTGAAGCTTTAAGCCTGCCTGCTGGGTATACTGCTTGCTATATTTTGGGATGCATTATGCACTTGAACATGCCACGGACAATGTTTTTCACTGCAATGTAATTTGATTCTGAGGAAATCCTATAGAGAGTATTTTTTGTTTTACAGTAACTGCATGGTGACATCTGAAATGCTTATAAAATCCACGAGTGGTAATTACAGGGTTTAAACAAATACTGTCATAGATTTAAAGATTTGAGCAAATACAAGATTCAACTGAGTTACATAAATGACTATCAGCCATCCAAATGTGTTCAGCTGTTGAAGATCAAGAGGAAATCTCCCAATCTGTCCTTCCTTAGGGAAATTCCGTCTTTCAGTGCTAATTTATTGTGGAAATTGGTTTAGTGCTTTGGTCCAAGTAGAAAGGGGGGAAAAAAAAAAACAGTCCTCACGGTAAATGCAAATCTATTTCTTGCACCATGTAATCTTAGGGAACTATAATTGGGATATGATACCATTTTAATTGTCATTATACCAGTTCCTTTTTTTCTTCTGTTAACTACATAGGAAACAATTATATAATCTTCTAGGTACAGCAGTTGTATAGCTTAAGAAGAAAGGCAGTTCATTTACTGTCCAAGGAAACAACATAATCACTAAACAAGCGACAGGGTATAAAGCAATAGGCAAATTAAGGAATGTTCATGAGGTAGTTATGCAAATTATTATATTTATGTGTTTTTGGTTAAAAACCTTTAAATGCAAAACAAATTAAATTGTGGCCCTTTTTTCAGTTTATATGTATCTTTAATGAAATATTCAATATTGTGTGCAGATGCTTCACCTCCACTAATTTTGTCATTGTGACTTTTTGCTTCTTGAGTGGGCTGCATTGCGAATCGTCATATTATACTCACACTGCCGACAGCTAATTGTCGGCTGTGTGTATTTTAGAATATGGTTCCATTCCAAAAATCCCGCCATAGAACCAACACTCCGACAACTGAAAAGGTGATGCAGCGGATGGGATGTATTTTAGTAGGGTAATCTTAGGGTTAGGCTCTGGGGAGGGTATGGATGGGAGAAGGGAAGGCTTAGGCTGTGGGGAAGGGAGACTTAGCTTTAGGCTGTGGAAGAGGGAGGGTTATGGTCAGGCTGTGGAGAAGGAAGGGTAGGGGTTAGGGTCATAGAAGGGGAGGTGGAGAAGGAAGGGTAGGGGTTAGGGTCATAGAAGGGGAGGGTTAGAAAAAGGGTTGGACTAAAATTTATACTTACTTTTTGCAGCTCCATCTTCAGTGCTCCAGGGATTGATTGCTTTGCCTCTTAAATATAGAGCATCGCTTAACTGTTGGTGACGAGGCAGGAATTTTCTTAGTAGCTCCATGTTCAGAAATGGGGTCTCGAAAATGGACCTTTCAAAAGAAGAATGTTGTCAGCGGTGACCCACACCCCTCAGGGGGTCTGCAGGTGACCTCCGCTAATGCTGTGCTCGGATCCCCACTGTAATCAAACTGAGGGGACTCAAGAAGTTACGGTAGCAGGACATGTAGCAGACCCTCCAACATGACCCATTCCATAAGGTACAATTTAATCTGCACCAGTGTTTCCAACTGTTACATTCACCTGGCTTGAAGGAATTAACTGAAATGTAAAAATCTATTTGCCTTTGCAGCACAGGTGGTTATCATAGTAACTGACAGATGGAAACTGAGGAGCAGAGTATTTTGTACCTAATGGAATGGGTCATGTTGGAGGGTTTGATGTAGGGTTTCAACATATGCTCTAACCCTATCAGTTAATCTTGTGACTGCTTAAAACCAGTATGTTGTTTTATTGTAAAAAAAGATTCATAAATGTGGAAAGCAGGAAGGCAAAAAGAACTGGATAGCGGTATTACAAAGTTAGATGTTGTAAGCGAGGCATAGTGTAACTATAAGTCCCATAACACTGCCAGGTATCAGCTTACATATGCTTTTTGAGCATCCTAGCAGTTTCACAACACCTGGGGTGCTGAAGCTTTCCTATGCCTGCTATAAAACTATTAATATATTTGATAGCTGAAACCTTAATTAAGAATATTATGCTGCAAACACTAAGATTAATTGCAGGCTACTGCATAATGAGAATATGGTTATGTATATTGGATCATTTTTCTAACACACCTTTGCAGAATTGCTAGGATCCGTTCTTAATTAGCGAAAGTTGTCCTGATCTGTTTCTACAATACTCCTGGGGCCAGATTTGACTAAACTGTGGGAAAAGTGGAGATGTTGCCCCTAACAACCAAATCAGATTCTAGCTGACATTTGCTAGTATGTAATCTAAAAGTAAGAGCTTGAATCTGATTAGTTGCTAACGCAACATGTCCAATGTCCTTTCCTGCAGCTTAGTAAATCTAGCCCCTGGAATAGTCACTATCACCTTCTGTTTTAAGGTGACCCCATGATTTAGGACCGTGTTCAGACCACCGGATGCATTGCATATACATCCGGTGTTTTCCGAAATTTGATACTGAGCATGCGTAGTCATTTTTGAACGTAATCTACGTATCTTTTCGTTACGTAAATTGCATATATATGCTGTCTTTAAGACCGCATATACGCAATCGACGTAACAAAAAGATAAGTAGAATGTTAAAGAATATTACTACGTATGCGCAGTATCAAATTTCGGGAAACACTGCACGTATATGCAATGCGTCCGGTGGTCTGAACATGGGCCTTAGTTTGTTTATCTTTGCTCCAACTTGTGTGTAAAACAACATTTATTACATTTAACACCCCCCCCCAAAAAAAAAGTAGTATAACAAAACTAAAATCATAATATGCTAAAAGATTAACATCCAATATAAAGGCTGAATTTATGGCAACAAATTAAAAGCACAAAACAATAGAAAAGATGCTTTAATTTTCATTTAGATTATGGCCCGGATTCACAACACCGTATGTGTTGCACATATGGTCTTAAAATACCAATAGTAGCTACTAGGCATGCGTACTAACTATTTTACGTAATCTACGTATCGTTTCGTTAAGTAGATTGTGTATATGCGGTCTTTAAAGACTGCATATACGCAATCTACGTAACAAAACAATATTTATATTACATAAAGTAGTTAGTACGCATGCCTAGTAGCTACTTGTCGGTATTTTAAGACCATATGTGCAACACATACGGTGCTGTGAATCCGGGCCTATATCATTATATATTTCTATATGTTGTGGCCAGCTGCTTTACCATTAATGAGTGCATAAATTCTGTCTTGGTTAATGTAAATGGGGATGCGTTCTAGACCACTGTTTACACTGCAATCCCTTCTCGTTGAATCTTCAGTTGCTTTAATCTCAAAGCTACTGACACCAGATAGCGTTATCATAAAATGCAATACAATTGCAGAAAATAAATTGCATTGCTGCAATCTTCTGGGTGTTTTGTGTATTCTTTTTAAACATAAGTTTGCGGAAGGTAATAGTACTATTGTAAGTGAGACTACGGGCTCGATTCAATAGACCGCAAAGACAGGAATAAGAAAAATTTGCGGATTTTAATACACATCTCTATGGGGTGCAAGATAAAATCTGCAATGTATATTCGCATGAAAAGCACTGCAACCAGGCATTGCAGTTAAATGAACGGGTCCTACAAATGCAAATATTTCTGGTTTTATTTCTAAACTTTTCTTTTCATATTTTTTTGAACTTTTCTATGCTGTCTTCACCAAAACTTTAATATCTTTATAGATAATTTTTAAGGAATAAACTAGAAATAATGGGCCGGATCCAGAACTACGTCCGTCTTCCATAGACAGCCATAATTCAATGAACAATAGCTACTGCGCATGCGTAGTAGCTATTGTATGTAATCTGCGTATCGTTTCGATACGTAGATTGCGTATATGCAGTCTTTTAGATGATACGCAGATTACGTACAATAGCTACTACGCATGCGCACTATGGAAGACGGACGTAGTTCTGGATCTACCCCAATGTTGCAATCTCTTTAGGATGATACATTTATTTGTATGTACAGAACTTGCAAACTTGTCAGGAAACAATGCAAGCTCCCTGAAACATCAAAAACAAAATGAAATTGAATGGGTCTAAATACCTAATTGATTATAATAACATTTTAGCATTCTGTAATTGGTCACTTTTGGAAGGAAACTAAATGTGCATGGTGTGTTGTGTGCTTCCCAGGATTGTAGTTCATGATTACATATAATTATTACAACTAAAGTGAACACATGACCTAAGATTAAGACCCATATTTGGTTATATGGGATATCCTTTTATTAGTAGTCTATATTATGACAACAATAGACCTTGGTTTACACAGAAAAGAAAGAGCAGCCAGACATTAATATCTTAGCCTGACCTTCAGTTTGAAACATTATAAACTTAGACAAAATGCTACAACTATAGTACAACTTAAATGTATTAGAAAATATAAGCTAATATAAATTACTAAAAATCTAATCATTTAAAACTATATCGACAGACAAAAGAACAGCATTTATTCCAGCTTTCATTTTGGTCTATTCACTGGTCTATAATAAATCACAATTGCTTCTTTTACCTTCACATCATACACTTAGGGCCGTATCCAGGCTTAAAAGCCAATCTGTGCATGCGCCGGGCACATGTTGCCTGGCGTAGCTGCCCTGGATCGGGCATCTGTCGCAGCAGCGTAGTAACACTAGAGAGGGGGTTCCCCTCCATTACCATGCTGCAGTTAGTGCAGGTAGGTGGGGGAAGGGAGGGTAATGAGGCTGGGAGGGCGGCGTTAGCGTAGCAACGCCGACGTCCCAGCGTATTAACACTCGCTTATGCTGGCTGAAATTAAGGTAGCCTTCAGCCGGCGTAAGAGAGTGTTAATACGCTGGGGCAAGGGGGAGTGAAGCGATGGTACGCTGAGCGTTAGCACGCTCAGTGTACCATCGTAGCTCTTGATCAGGCCCTTACTGTATGTTTGGAGAGCTTAGCATTGCTGGATAATTCCTTCCTTAAAGTTCTCGCAACCCCCAACTTTACCTCAGGGTTGGCGACTTTTAAAAGCCATAGATGCATGCTAGTGTTGCCAGGTAGGGGGGGGCAGGAATTGAGGCCGTGGTTTCACGGGAGAGTCGGCAACTATGCTTTTCCTTTTGGGTGTGACCTTGCTGGGCCTCTGCTCTCCAATCTGAAGAAAACTATTCTTGTGCGTTGTGCAACCAGCAAATCGCTGAAGACAATCCACAGCAGCAACTATTAGTATGCATGATGTTCTATGAATTTCTTCTGTGTGAGTTGTCATGTCAACAAAAACTGTAAGACGTTATCATGTGTAAAATACCCCACATTCATGTATAATAAATGACTCTGTGATGCTCTGAGCATGTGAATAGTGTTCCAGCACAGCTGTGTTATTAATGTTGTATTCACTTTTGTTGTGACTCCTTGAAACAAGTTAATGACATACAAGTGGTTAAATGTGGAAATCCTATAGATACATTGGTGTCCTGCAAAAAGTAAAATGTTCTTTACATTTTTCACCTAAACCAAGGTATTGTTTAAATATGGATTCTTATAAAATACATTTAAATTGTTCTCCAGGTAATTTTGAAAAAAGAAAAACAACAAATCTATAAACATTGGGCACTCATATTTCTAAACCCCTTTTTGTTGTGTTTATATGGGTTCTTTGGTGTTATAAATGTCTGTTATGCATAGGCATCTCTCTTTATTTAGAGGTATTGTTTTAACTAAATGCTAAGAATGTTCATGTTCTGTAGTTTGCTTTTGTTAAGAGATTTGCTCAGTCAGCCATAGAAATGTATTAAGTTACCAAACTAAATTGTTCTGTAAACAGAAATTAGAGGATCATGTTGGTGCACAGTATACAGGTGAAACTCGAAAAATTAGAATATCATTCAAAAGTTCATTTATTTCAGTAATTCAACTTAAAAGGTGAAACTAATATATTATATAGACTCGTTACATGCAAAGTGAGATATTTCAAGCCTTTATTGGTTTTCATTTTGATGATTATGGCTTACAGCTTATGAGAACCCCAAAAGTGAAATTTCTCAAAATTTGAATTTTACATGAAATAAAAAAAAAAGTTTTTAACTACAGAAATGTCAGCCCTCTGAATTGTATAATCATGCATATGTACTCAGTACTCAGTGGTTTGGGCCCCTTTTGCACAAATTACTGCCTCAATTAGGCATGGCATGGATGCTATCAGCCTGTGGTACTGCTGAGGTGTTATGGAAACTTCACACTGGACTTCAAGCATCTTGGATTGTGCCTCTCCATTCTTCCACCAGACTCTGGGACCTTGGTTTCCTTTCTTTAGCCCAGGTA
>WWET01001191.1:121398-152229 GCA_011038615.1 Limnodynastes dumerilii
ATATATTTTATACATACGGATGTTGTATTCCTGCTAAACCGGTATTTAAAGAGAGCCTGAATGAGATCACTGTCCTTGTCAATGGCATAAAAAATAAATAGGAGGCATTGACTTAGAGACCACTCCTAAGACATTGAACAGATTATGTTCTATACAGGGTTTAAAGTTTCTCAATGGTGATTATATGATGACATAACCTTTGTTTATGAGAGGGTTGTAGCAACAATAGCAAGTTATGTTATGGCTTATTAGGTGGAACTATGATCTACAAAACAAAAAAGTGGTTTTTTTTTTATCACCCGAGGAAGAGGTAGGGCTTGATACTTTTCACTGCTAGGACCTGTAATCCTCTCTTTCATCAATGTTTTACTGTGACCACGGCTTTCCCTGGAAACTCCCTGTTAACAGTTTTTTTTATTAATTTGAGAGCTACACTTTTATATGCCAGTATAATGCACTCTGATTCAGAGTTTAAGAGGGCAAAACAGAGGCAAGTATATAGCTTGGTTAAATCATTTTTCAAAGTAAGGGATGCTAATTAACTTTTAATTGTTTTGCATGCTGGAAAAAAACTTTACTTTTGCACATAGATTTCAAATACTGCATAGCTCTATGCAGGGTTGCCGACTTTTGGCAGCTTCCCTCCGGGAGATCCTGGAGGGAAGCTAGAGAGACATGCAGGGGGCGGGGCTTAACAACGCTATTTATGCAAAGCACGTAATCAAGCACCGCCCCTTACTTAATACTTACCCGTTTTTAGCTGAAATAGGGATCAGGACGGGGCTTGATGGCGCAAATTGCGTTATCAAGTCCCTCCCTGTCCATAGCAACACTAGTATACTAGTGTTGCTAGGCAGGGGGGCAGGACATGAGGCTGTGGTCCATGAAACCACGGGCCTCAAGCCACTTGCGGGAGATTTGCAGGCTCTCCCGGGATAGCGGGAGAACTGCCCGAATTTCAGGAGTCCCCTGGACGTTCCGGGAGAGTCGGCAACCCTGGCTTTGTGTATAATCTTTAAAATAGAGTTTTCTACACCTCTCTCAGTTCTTATTCAGCTTTCACAATTTAAATTTGCCTCCCCTTGCATTTCAACATGGTATTGTGGAGATCTACACTTGCACCTAAAAAAAAAAGGTGTGAGTGCAGCTCTGGATAAGACTTTCTCATGGGGAAGGGGGGAATGTTCATCTGCTAAATAATTTTGTCATTCCTCAACAAACAAGACCCTACAAACTTGAGAGCTTGCATGTCTGTCTGTTTTTTTTATTTATTTAATTTTTTTTGGGTGTTGCATCTTATAATATGTAAAGGCTTAGTACTCATTAGACTTTCATCCTAGGACAGACCTAATTCACCAGCTATGACAGAAGGAGCCAGAAGTAAGGGTAGCTTTCTATGGGGGCTATGGAAAACTGTAAGACTGAGTATATATTTTTGAAGCGATTCCCAATATAGCAACTCTGTCACTGATGCCAAAATCTTCCTGAGCCAGTTACTTTCCCCAGCAGTATTCAGGAACATATCTATAGTTCTGTGGCCTAGTTTGTAATGCTTTTCACTGGGGAAGCTGAGAGACCTGAAAATATTAAAGTTTTGTAGATAATATGAGGACACCATTCATTTCAGAGGGGCTATGTAAGAAGTGGCCTATTCTCGTCACATATGCATATAGGGGATGATCCGACCATAGGTGCTATGTGTAATACAAGGTATGATTACCTCTGGATTGTCCACATGGTTATTATATGATTATGATTAGGATGCAGAAGAGGGGAATAAAAAGGTAATTGCCTCATGTAGCCAAGAGTTTCTTTTTCTTCTGTTTTTATGATTTTACATAACCAGTGTCTAATTGATGTATATTTCTGTTCCCTAAAATCCATTTTCTTTTGTTTGTTGCAGAATATGTAAGTTTGAAATTATGGGGTAGATCCAGACCTACGTTATCTTTCCGTTTCAACGCGTAGCGTATTTACGAGATCGTAATTACTATACACTCTCCTAGACACTCCCCTCGGTCGGATGTACTTTTGCCGTTTTATGCTTTCCAAACCCTACCTTAACTATTCCATGCGTAACTCCTGTCAGCCGTAACGGATGAACGTACTTGCGCGGCTAAGCACGCCCATAATGTACAATTGAAATGCCTCACCCCGCCTCCAAAGCATAATTACGTTTGTCATATGGCTGGCACGCCCCTTTGTATGTAGTTACGATGCTGTTACGATGAAGGTCCTTGCGCTCTGAGCTACATGGTGTAACATCTGCCAAGCGCGTGTGCAGTAAAAGCTAATGGGCGCTTTTACATACACGGCAAGCGTAAAAACATGGGCAGCCGTAGTTCTGGATCTGCCCCTATGTTCTTTATTCTCTCGGGTCAGTTAAGGGTTTACGTGTTTACATTTTATGATATTGCTGCCATTTTTCCATAGGGGACACAATATTTCTTAGGATTATAGTAGTTCATTTATTTCAATGAAGTTGGAAATGATGTCTAATACATGTTATTTTATTCTTCAATTTGTTATTTAACACACACTTAGATTTGCTGACTCATTGAGAATTACATTGAGAATTCTATTCTGTTGAGTGTCCTTTCCCTGAGTATTGACATTCACATATTCAAGTATGTAAAGTAAAGTAATAGACCTACACCTTTCAAGTTGCTTTACCTGTATGAATGGCATAGTCTTTCAGTGCAGCAGGGTGTAGCTTCCTGCCTTCAGGCATTAGGGCTTTCAAACAATCTTTGTCCTTGCATTATAACTCAATAACTGGTATTTTAAAGCTATGTGTGCATTTTATTTTTTACACTCATGCTCTCCTTTCATTTTAGGGTGTAGGCTCTATGTTAGGGAACCTGGCCAGCAAGTTGCATGTTAAGGCAAATTTCTCTTTTGAGTAGCTTATTTATTTAATTTTTTTTTAAAGGTACATTATGGCTAGCAATACAGTTGTTTATCTTTTGGGGATTCAAACTCCTATTGGTGTATAAAAGTTTGTTTTTTAATTGTCATTTTTAAGCCTCTGTAATTTATTTTGAAGGTTTGTTACAAAATTTATAGTAAGAGTGGTATACTTAATTATAACTTCAAGTTTTTTAATGTAATGTTGTCATGCATAAGGTTGCAATGTCTTCTGAAAGTACATTTGTACTGCATTGAAGGATCTCATTGGATGAAATTTCTGTCTCAGGTGGTTAAAACTTTGTCCTATGTTACCATTTCTCATTAAGAATGTGTGAATAGACTGCTAAGCTAAGTTTTTTGCAAAAAAACCTCTGCATACAATTCATGTGTCATTGTAGTAACTAACTGGTTTAACCTGATCGTTTCAAGAAATCTATATAGTTCATCAATCATTCAAAAGTAGAGTGATTACCAAATGGAAATCCGAAAAGAATCTTCTGTAAACCAAAATACACTGATCTCTATTAGTGGGGCTAATTCACTTACTGTGAATTTTAAGGGTCACAGTCCATAAAAGCATTTTTCTTTTGTAGATGACTAAACAAAATAAAATTTTTGGGATGTAAAGTAATACATTTCTACAAAAAAAACCCTCCAAAAACAAAAAAAAAATGTTTTAGAAGAACTGGCATTTCAAAACTTGTCTGCTTAACTGGAGTGGAGTCGAAACGCGCACCCTTTCATTTGCAGGTATAAGATTAGAGATGGTCAGGAATAAATATATTGGTCTCAAAAACACTTTTTTTTTTTTACTTGCAAAACTACTGCAGAGATAATACTGTAATCACTCCCATGAAAGCAGTTGTGTTTATTAAAACCCTCAGACTTTTTCATGAGCAGAAGAAATACAGTGGTAAAGAAAGTGCAGAATCTGGCAGTTCTTAGGGAGTGATGCCTATAGATTAACTGCTGTTTTATGATGTACTGATATTTATTTATTAATAGGTTTTTATCTTATGTCTTCAGATTACTTAGTGCTCTATTGGGTGCGACTGTGTGTGTAAGAGGTAAGAGGGTCATCCTGGCAAATCTACGCTTTAAACAACATTGGGAATTAATGCATAAGGGCAAGTGCTATATATGAGGCAGTGGACCAGCTAGGTGGGATGTAGTTGCCGGTACAAAGGGCAGACTTTCGCGAAAGCTTAATTTGAGCTGCCCCATTCCCGGTTACATTTTAAAGATAAAAATGAACGTTCCGGAATAGGTAACATTTTGAATGGCTCATTTTCAAAAGGTATTCTGGTTAGAGTTAGGCTGCGGAGCAGGAAAGGGTTCTAGCTTCTGCATGCAATATGGACTGTATGGGAGTAATTTTATAATGTGGGAGTTCAATAAGGAGAGCATTGCAATAATCAATGCGGGAGATGATTAGTGCATGAATGATAGTTTTTTTTTTTTGTGTTAGATATTTGCATATTCTGGAAATGTTTTTTTTAGATGTATTTAGCAGCATTTAGAAACAGATTATATATCCTTTGAAAGTCCTTAGACTTTCAAAGGACAGTTGAAAGTCTATAATAGCACCTAAGTATCGAGCTTTATGGGTAGAGATTATTTCAGTGTTATAAATATTTCAAATATCTATAAGAAAAAAAAAACATCCGCCACTCTCAATACCTTACTGCTCTGGTGATCTAACTCTATCGGTGAGAATCCCTATATTTGGTCATATGTCATGCGTTTTTCAACTGAGAACTAACTCACCTAGGTGGCATCCCTGAAAGCCTCCAAAATATCTGCTGTGGACCAACAACCCCTCTCAGCTGCTGATCCCAGACATGCTTTCAAGCATGGTTAAAGAAACAGGTGCATGAAAGGCAGGGATAATCTGCTTTACCAGAAAGAAAGGAAAGACAACAGCAACACAGCAATCCAGTAATTAAGTATATTATTCTATCTAAAATAAAATGCAGAAGGGTTGGTTACATATATATATGGACTCACTAATTACTGGGGTGATTCCAGAGGACTGGAAAATAACAAATGTAGTCCCTCTGCATAAAAGTGGCAGTAGGGAAGAAGCATCAAACTACCGAACAGTGAGTCTAACATCAGTAAGGAAAGTAATGGAAACATTGTTAAAGAAACAAATTATTCCACATTGCAGACTGTTAAATAAGCTGGAAACTTTGGGATTGGACTTGAAAATAGTTGCATGGATACAATCTTGGTTACAGGATGGATAGCAGAGGGTTTTAGTAAATGGAATCCATTCTGGGGATGGTAAGTTAACCAGTAGAGTACCCCAGGGTTCTGTACTTGGACCAGTGCTATTTAATATCTTTATAGGTGATATTGCCTGTGGTATCGAGGGGAAAATATGCCTTTTTGCAGATAACACAAAGATATGTAGCAGGGTAGACACACCAGGAGGGATACACAAAATGAGGGATGATCTAGGTAGAGTGGAGGAATGGGGCACAAAAACCCAAAAGCTCAATATATCCTTAATGGCACTACATTAGAAACTACTGAGGAGGAGAGGGATCTAGGAGTCATTCTTTCATGTGACTTAAAGCAATGTAACAATGCAATGAGAAATATAATTCAAATGCTTGGTTGCATAGGTTGATATGAATTTACCTAGAATACTGTGTTCAGTTCTGGAGGCCATATCTCCAGAAAGACACAAATACATTAGAGACTGTGCAAAGAAGAGCAACTGAAATGGTCCATGGCCTTTGTCACAAAACATACCAAGAAAGGCTTAAGGAACTAAACATGTATAGCTTGGAGCAGAGAAGGGAGAGGGGGGGATATGATAGCAAATATATCAAGGGTTGTGACCTGCTAGAGGAAGGTGGCATTTATCAAAGGAAGAGGTGTAATAGAACACGAGAGCATGAATATATACTGGAGGGTGGTAGATTCAGAGGAAATGTGCGGAAAAAATTACTTCACTGAAAGGGTGATATATAAGTGGAATAGCCTCCCATCTGAGGTGGTTGAGGCTAACACAGTAGAACAGTTTAAACATGCTTGGGATAAATATAAGGATATCCTAAATTTCTAACTAAACTGATGGTAAATAGGGTCTAAGGTCAGTATAGTTTTAAATAAACAACTGGGCAGACTGGATGGGCCATGTGGCTGTTATCTGCCATCACTTTCTATGATAAGCTACCAGCCACTATCAAGGCTGCTCTGCAACTGGTTAAGGTGAATTACTGCCATATTAGGAGAGTGGAAATTAAGAAAGGGAGAAAGTAGTTGTTAGGCAGATTGAGAAAGTTGGTTGATATTAACAGTGTTAAGATATCCACAAGTGCACAATGGTTTAATAGAGTTAGACAGACAGTAAGGGCTGTATTCAGAGATCCGTTTCTTTACAGTACGCAAATATACGCACGCCCGTTTCAAGACAACACCTATAATACTCCACTCACACAGACGGGTTGACGGTAACTTACGAGTGCCTCGACCCACCCTTATCTTTTAAGTGGGTATTTCTGAGCGTATAATACTTACGTACGTGCGTATCTAACTAACCCCGCCCTCATCGCACCCTCAAACGCCCCTCCGTACGGATCTTCCCATGTGCGAATCACAAGTCCGTGCCTACTGGACTTCCACGCGTAAAATCAACGTAGATTGCGTAAATTTAGTTACGCACGCATTCATCGGATCAAAAAAATACACGGGACTTCATGAAAAAACGGATCTCTGAATATGGTACTAAAGGAGTAGAACTAGTGGGGGGAAAGTTTGCAGGTGATAAGGTGAGGGGAATTATTAAAATTAGATACTGAGCATTGTTTAAAGAATACTGTAGAGCAGGGGTTCTCAACCAATGGTACTAATACCACTGGTGGTACTTGGACCACTGTCTTGTGGTACTTTGGACAGATGAGCCAGATTGTCAGGAGGTAGCAGGTGTGAAACCAGATTGCATTGAATGGATTATGTAGAAAATGTACCTCAAAACCACTTCAAAATATATAAGGAAAAAGAAAATGTGTGTGTGTGTCTCATGAGAGCAGGACAGGCATGGACAGTTACACTGGGAGTAAACCTTTACAACTTCCTTTTTTATGGAAATATTATGCTGAAGTAACTTGCTAAAGCTTCCAGGAAGTGTTTTGTGTTTTCCTGTAAAGAAGTCGTTTGGAGGTCAGGTCAGTATGGCAAGGTATGTTTTACTCTTTCCGCTCCAGATGACTAATTTTTTCTTCATTCCAAACACCATGATTTGGTAGAAATAAAGAATTCAAAGAACTGTCTACAACAACCATATAATTACTTTATACTGTGAGGAATTCCTTCTTTTAGTATCCAGATAAACCACTATAAACAAAGCAAACCATACATGATTAAATGCCAGACTTGCATGTTTCAATGCTTTTTTATTCTTTTTTTAATTTATCTGTTAGTCCACAACATTAATAAACCCAAAGTAAATATTTTGGAGTCATTCCTGTTTCCCTTAGGTTTGAGAATGTTGGTGTCTAAATATTATCCTTATTTTTAATTGAAGTATGTTCAATTATGTTATTGTAACAATCCATTTTCCAGGAAACTGGGGGTGTTGGTATAATTTTTGCACTGGAATTTGGAAGATACCTTTCTTCTATTTTTTTTTTTATTTTTTTTTCAAAAGTTTAAAATGGTATTAAGAAAACTGTGAAATGACATGATTTCTGTGTATCCTGTTTGGACCATATTGGGAATTTTTTTTTTTTTTTTTTTTTACTACATTGAAATGTCTTTAAACTGTATTTTGTTTTCAGTTCATTCAAAATGTAATCAACACCTTTTTGAGAAACTCCCCTTTGGGAAACTTCCTGTTAATGGACAAGATCCAGACCTCAGCTGGTGGTGTGCTCAGAGATCCCCCACTGAATCTTAAGGACAATGGACCGTGTTCAGACTTAATGTTTGCAAACATACGCATGCCGTGTGCGTAAGTTGGTGTTTTTAGCGATCTGCTCATGTGCACGGCAGATGTTGCGCATCGGATCTCTCTACTTACGGAGTTGATTTCCACACGTGCACAACTCCGTACGACAAGGTGTAACAATACTCTGTATGTTGGAGAATATGTAATGTAGGTGGAGGAGGCATTTATAGGTCATATGTACAGTATGGGCTGGGTTAGGCACTTCCGCACGTATGTTCGCTACATCCGCACAACGCCTGACAGAAAAGGTAAGTTCAGTGTTACATCCCCTGTATAAGACGCACCTGATTTTTAGACCTATTTTTTTGTCTAAAAAAGGTGCAGATTCTTTTAGATATATCTTTTTTTTTTATTTTAATTTGTAAGTTTATCATGTAACTGCTTTATTACTAAACAGGATGTCTACAGCTTGTCTGACTGATTGAATTGTAACTACATTTAATATATCAATGCATTCATGCAAAGCATTTTTTTATTTTATGAATGATAGGATTTGTCTATCTAAAAGTATGTGTCATAAATGTTTGTTTGAATGTGTGTTTAAAGGGATTTACAATGGCTAAGTCCTTTGTTTTATTAGCTTGTAAAGACATCCAGTGCATGGCAAAGCTACTAAATGTGGTGTTTATAAATATAACTGATACAAGTATTAATTATATTGGTGTGTCCTTTGTACAACAAGGGCGAGGCAAGGGAATGTTCCCTGTCAGTATTTTGTCTCTGCTAACAGAGGTGTTAGTTCATTTTCTAATCCTTTGATATTTAATGAAGATGGAGATGCACCTATCCTATAAATGTGACCTTTAAAATCCCATATTTCTACTATTGAGGCTCACACAGGATAAACATGTAGTAGACAGAAAAACTATTTTACTGTACAAGCTAAGGCATTTACGTAATATAAAAAACACGTACACAGAGTACACAAAAACAAGAATAATTACATACTAGTGCAGTGAATATGAAAAATTTCTTATAAGTTGTATAATAATACCTTTTATTGCCATAATATATACAAGCACTAAACAGTAAATTCAGGCCTAATAGTAATATTAAATTTGCTAAAAAATATTCTAAAATGCTGTGGTATTGTGGAATATGTTTGTTCAAATCATTTATTGAGATATATGCCAGACAATTTGTTTTACCATATAATGTTTGCTATTCTAAAATATGAAAACAAATGCTTACAAGTGTATGAAAGAGAAAAATTCAGTGTTTTTAAGAAATATTCACGAGTAGATGAGGAACATATATTGGCACTGGAATAAGTGGCCTCTGCTAGGGAGCACCGAATAAACTATAGGCCACCATATGATACATATATAGCTTAATACGGTCCACCATATGTTTACACAGCGCTTAATACTGTCCAGTGTGCCTATATAGAGGGCTTAATACTGTCCAGCGTGCCTATACAGAGGGCTTAATACTGTCCAGCGTGCCTATACAGAGGGCTTAATACTGTCCAGGGTGCCTATACAGAGGGCTTAATACTGTCCAGTGTGCCTATACAGAGGGCATGATGCTGTCCAGCGGGCCTATACAGAGGCATGATACTGTCCAGCGGGCCTATACAGAGGGCTTAATACTGTCCAGCGTGCCTATACAAAGGGCTTAATACTGTCCAGCACGCCTACACAAAGGGCATGATACTGTCCAGGGTGCCTATACAGAGAGTTTTATACTGTCCAGCATACAATCCACTGATCATTTTACTGACTGACGTACCAAAAAGAGACCTTCATCATCCACGACTGACCATGCATTGCTCTTCATCCTTACAGCCAGCAACCCTTTCAACCCTTTTTTTTCTATTTCCACACCCTCTCCTTATTTTAAATGGAGCTCTTACTGTGGGTCATCCCAACAAAAAATTTAATAGACTTAGTAATAGTTCTCTATGTCAAACCATAAACAACACTGCACCTATATACATATCCTCACTTGTCTCAAGATATATCCCAGCTCGCTCTCTCAGATTACGCTTTCCGTACTTGCGGGGGTCTGTGACCATACCCGTCATACAGGACTGTAAACGCCGTGGTTACTGTAGAGAACGCTCAGAATTCCATTTACTTCTATTAATTTGAACTGCTGCCTGATCGGCGCTATTCTGAACTACTAACTGTGAGCTCTCTTTGATATTATTGGTCGCCCTGAAGTTAATGTTTATCTATCTTTGTTTCAGTCAGTTGCTTCTGCCCAGACATTGTGTATTTATGCTATCATTCAGCCTTCACATTAGCTATGCCCCAATTTGCAGGACTGTAAAAGCTATTGTCTTTGTGGAAAAACTGTTGGGGCCAGATTTACTAAGCTACAGACTTGGAAAAGTGGAGATGTTACCCATACCAACCAATCAGAGAATCTAGAGAATGTCAGCTAGAATCTGATTGGTTGCTATGGGCAACATCTCCACTTTTCCAAACCCGTAGCTTAGTAAATTTGGCCCATGGGATTTTACTTCCTCTTAGAAATTTGAACTGTTACATTACCAGCACTTTGTTTGAACTATTAACCGTGAGCTTTCCCTGATGACATAGGCTGTATTGAAGTTACTGTGTATCTGTCTGTTCCCATTAGCGCTATTGCCCGGACTATGTTTTGTGGATTTACGTTTCTTGGGTCTGCTGATACCTAGTCAGCCTGTGCATAAGCAACTTGAGTCTACTTTTGCTATATACAATCAGTTTTTTCAGCTTGGTGTTCATACTATATCTCCTATTCTCTCTGCATTTAATGTAATTTGTCATTCAAAATTAGCTCTACCCACAAGCAACCGTATTTATTCAAACCACACCTTCTTTTCCATAAGACTTGCCTCTTTTGCAAATCTGGGAAAATCTCTCCTAAATCGGCATATGATCCAAATTCATCCAGTGGACGTCCCACTGTGTGTGTATATAGAATGTTACCGCTCTGTGAACTGATAACTACCACTGCTAGCTGCATACCATTTGTTCCTCTCTAGTAAATACTGATGAAGAAAGTATTTATTACCTATGATTTTTACTTATCAATCATCAAACTATCTTACTTATTAGGAGTCCTTTTCTGATGCATTTGCCATTCATATACTTAAACCCTAAAAAGATTTATTTTTTTTCTCTTACTTTCTTATCAACTTGTTTTTCATTTTCTATTTTTGACAAACTGATTTCCTTTTTGCATGTTTTATTACATTCCCTGTAGATACGGAAGGTCTCCTCAGTCCCTTCAGGTTTAAACAATTTAAGCATACTCCTTCCATTTCCTTTTCTTCCCTTACCTTACTACTTAGCCCCAAAGTTTGTTCCAATTACATATTAAAGACAGACCACTTTTCTTCTGTATTTTTTCCTTTTAAAAACTGCATTCCAGTCTATGCATTTTATAGACTCCTTTAGCATATTGAAATTTGCCTTTCTAAAATGTAAAGTCCTTATTGATCCCTCCTACTGTTGCTTATGCAAACTAATTTTAAATTAGATCATAATATGTTCACTGTTTCCCAAGTGCTCCCTTACTTGAATATTTTATATAAACTCTACATTATTTGTTATTACTAGATCTAGTATAGTCTGGTTTCTAGTTGGTTCCTTTACTATTTGGAACATGTAATGGTCTTTTAACCAGGTCTGTGTTAGTTGCCATGGCTACCGGTATTTGTCAAGCACTTTCTTTCCTAAGCCCTGCTCTATGTTGTCACCAATACCCTTGTAAATAACTTCCTGCATACTTGGTTTTAACACTGGCTTAAAGGCATACTCCTCCACGTTTATTTACCCTATCCCTCCTGAAGAGAGTGTAGCCCTCCAAATCGACTACCCACTCATGTGTATCATCCCACCATGTCTTGGTAATCATATTGCTTGTTCATTGCTACTAGTTCTAATGCCCCCATTTTTCCTGTTGGGATTCTTGCATTTGTAAGCATACACTTAAGTCTATTGCCTCCCTTTGTTACTTTTTTTAAGTTTTGATATGATTGTTAAAGCCAATAAAAAAATAAATGCCACTCCTTATTGGTTATGCTTTCCCTTCCCACCTCTCCATCCTATTGACATTGGGAATTAAAATTCCCCTTACTGCTCTCAATGTATATTCCATAAATACTTGCTTCCCCCTTCCCCTGAAGTCTAGTTTAAAATCTTCTCCAACTTTCTAACCATCCTCTCCCCTAGCATAGCAGCCCTTTTCCTCATTCAGGTGCAATCCATCTCGACAATAAACTGAGAACAATTAGCCAAGTGCTCTTAATATCCAAAACCCTCCTTCCTACACCAGTCTCTTAGGCACAAATTAACCTTCCTAATCTTCCGCTGTCTTAATGGTGGTGAATCACAACTGATTTTCTATGCCCTCCATTATGTGACTGTCTTGTTGTTTATGACTTTTATCATGTCTCTGAATAGTTAGTGGAGTTTACAGTGGAGGTCTTGCCTACAAATGATGCACTATGGACACAAACAAAAAAAATAAACTCCAAAATGCAACCGTACCTAGAACAATGTGTAAATGAATAACTATTAATAAAGTTAATGTGCCAGAATGAAATGGTAGAACCATTAGTGAAATGTTTTTTTTGTTTTTTTTTTATTCTTTGGCTTCAATAAATTGCACAATGGTGATGGTGCTCCTACATATTGCTTGTGATACTATTTTTACTTTATCTTGGATGGTATCATGGATCTGTATCTGCATTGTAATGTGCTATGGAAAGGACAGATTTTTCAAGCAAAGAAAATGTAATTTTAATGGCCTGCAATATAGGGTAATATAAAGTAGCCGGTTTGATTTGTTGAGGTACATTTATCGGTTGGGAGATGCTGGGTTAATAAGTCCAATCCTCCAATTTTATATGAAATAAAAAAAACATATTTTATTTCAGCTGCTTATTTGATTCTGAATCGACAGCAGTGACAGGAACATTAAACTAAGACTGGAAAACAGAAATACCCTATATTGAGAGTTTCTTGAAACCAACAGCCCTAGGCAGTACAAGTAAATAAATTGCAAGCACAGAAAAATAATCAGACTATTTTCTGAGATGATCAGTAGGGAAATACATTTTGACTCCATAGATATACAATCAGTTGCTTCTCATAATCCTTTATGCAGATTATAATATATTAGGTTATACAAAAATTTTGTAGAGCTCAAAGCAGGAATCCCAGGAAGGCAATGGCTGTGTTGTACAGGAGAGAGTTAAGTGGTTATGCTCCATTCTACCAGAGCCCCATGCCTCATTCAACATCACTAATGTTGGGGGTTCTTTCTTTCCTTTTGCTTTTATTTTAATTTGTATACTTTTTTTTTTAATTTATTTTTTATTTACTATAACATTGGCATTTTAGTTGGCAGACTAAAAAGGACAATGATAGGCAGACACAAAATGTTGGTTGCTTAAATCAATTTATAGGTTAATGCAGACAGGTGCATGAAAGGCAGGGACCTTATTATCTGTAAAATGGAATGCAGAATAATTGTTTACACATTTGTAAATATGAGCCACCAGTCACTATCAGGGACTTTCTGTGATGGTAGTCCTAACACAAATGGTGAGAGTTCTTTTTATTGGGTCATGTATCTTTTTTCTTTTTTTTTTTAATTGATGGCTAATTCACCTTAGGAGACACCTCTTAAAGCCTCAAAAAACAGCTGCTGTGGACCAGCACCCTCTCTCAGCTGCTGCTTCTAGACATGCTTCCAACAATAGGACAGGACAATTCATTTCTCTGCTTCTGTAAATGCCAATGTACCTGTATATATTTATAGGAGCGGCAAGAGGAAAAGTGGATATATTCCCCAATGCAACTAATCTGGTTTTAACAACCAGTTTATAGAATATATTTAAAAAGATGGAATTTGGTCACTATGGACAATATCTCCACTTTTCCTCTTAAGAAGTTTCATTAAATATACCATAAGGGTTAAGCCACTTAAACCCAAGAAGGCAAGCTAGGTATTTATAACCTAGGTGTTAGCAGTCCACGGGTAACAGGTGATTGTCCCTAACTATAAAGGAAAATGTACTCTGAGTAGCAGCTTTACATGGTTTCTTTTAAAAGGAATATAAGAATAAGAAGAAATAGAATGAACAAGAAAATGCATTGCCATCTGACAGTTGATGGATTCATTTTATTGATTGCTTAGAATAATTTGCTGAGCATCTGAAAGCAAAAAGCTTCTTATTTGTGCTTTATGGTTGTTAGTTTGTGTTTCCTTATTGGTTTATTTGATTAATACACATATGGAGCATCTTATTCCCTGTGTGTATTGGATTTATTTCTATTCAGTTGTAATGCACATGTGCCATTTGGGTCACATATATTAGGACCATTACTTATAGGGATCAAGAGCAGAGTCTGCAATTAACTAATGGTACACTTTCTGTATATTGAACTTAAAAGACTTAAAATAAGCAATGCTTCATCTTGTAGTCTAAATGGGTTTCGACAGTTAATATATTCTACTGTTGTTATGTTTGGCTTTCTCATAGCAACCTCAGTGCAGGAAGTATTTACTAATAAAACTACATTAAATTTGGACATAACTACTGTGTGTGCGGCTGCTACAGGGCCCGGAGGGGAAATGAGGCCCAAAGTTCACTCTGCACCAGTTGAAGTGAGAAGTCAGTGGCTGGCAGTTTAGACAGTTAGTCTATGAAAGTTAAGCACTGTTTATAACTACCGTACATTGCCAACAGCTGACACGGGATGGAGGGGCCAAGCTGTCAGCTGCTATCACACCGCCCCGTTGCTATAGGACCTGAGGCAGTATATTACATTACACCTAAGTATTTATACCGATTGAATGCAAAATGTTTCTCCTGCACTATATAGAGATGTGTTTAGGTGTTTCATTTCAGGTTTTCTTCCTATGCATCCATGCTCAGGGTTGCCGACTTTCAACAGTTTGCCTCCGGGAGATCCCGGAGGGAAGCTATAGATGCCCACAGGGGGCGGGGCTTAATGATGCAATTTATGCAAATCGTGTCATTAAGCCCCACCCCTGATTAATACATACCCATTATACTAGTGCTGTTGGCAGGGGGGCAGGGCAGGGATGTCGGGAGAATTGCCCAAATTTCGGGGGTCACCCGTACATCCTGGGAGAGTTGACAACCCTGTCCATGCTGTGTATAAACACATTAACAGCCCTATTCTACTGATGTATTAGTTTCCAAGCACTATTTCCTGCTGGGTTACAGATTTAACCTACAGACACCTTGTTGACTTGCTTATGCAGCCCATATATAACATTGGTCCTGCTATTCACAATAAATGCAGTGTATACTACCTGCTAAAATGTATAGAGTATACTGGTTTATGCCCTTCAGTTTGCCCTTCATAATGCTATTTAAAGTTGCAAGAAAATTTACACATTTTTATACATCTTAAGCACTGATTGACGTAATAATTGGATATGTAATAAGAGTTTGACTTCCAGAACCGTTCCCAAATGCCCTAAACAGAAATCGTACATCTGGTTTTGTTCTCTTTAGAAGGCTATAGAAATAAATGGCAGAATTAGCACAACAAAATAACCCACGTGAAGGGAATCATACTCTAGAGATGCAGTCAATCTAGACCAATTCCTGAACTGCACAATGATTAATGCCGCTACATAACCTTAGTAGGCTATTCCATATTCTGTACGAATAGTTATTTAATAGTTCAGTGTTTTGTGCTTCATAACAGTCAATAATTATTGTAGTCTTTCTAATATTGTAGCCCCCCTATGTTCATTATTTTATAAAGAAAACAGAAAAATAACTATATTCATGGAATATAAGAAAAAAAGAGGTGTAAATGTCTTATTTCTGCTTGTATTCCTGCAAAGATATAGGCAATCATTTTGGCCAGCATATTTCTAGCTGCCATATGTTTCATATATAGTAGGGAATGGTTTTAATGGAATGGGGAAACAAAAGTAGAACTTTAAGATTGTATAGCTGGGACAAATTAGTACTATTGTCTATTGCCACCTTTCTCAATAGAGGCTTTGAAAAATCTGTCGTCTTTAAGGAGAAAACAGTGGCACAATTAAATCCTAAGGCTCTATTTTCCTCCTATCCCCAGGGCAAACATGTCAGCTTGCTGACGTTTAGGAAGGCACGCAGGATTTTTTCTTTTAGCATTTAAAGGTTTAATAGACTTCAACAGAATCATAGACCTTTATTAAAATGTCATTTTAGTGCTGCCAATTTTGATTCTTTGAATACTGCTCTTTCTGCTGGAGGAGTGACAGCTTTTTTGTTTCTTATCTTTCACAAAAGACAGTTCTTTATAGCTGTCTTAATGTGCAGCTCAAGAACAAATTATTTCCCTTTCCCTATTTGTATACCTGCTTTTAATTACTGAATCCAGTTTATGATGTGACCTTTATATGTAAATAATATGAGATCTATTACCTTGGGATTTTTTTTATATTAAATCTACAAGCAAAAACATATATTGGAGCACTTTAAAAATCCATCATTAATGTCCTTTAAACTGCCTCAGCACTGTTCCTGTCATTCCTTATATTGTATATTGTTAAACTGGGTTACTTACTTAAGGAAAATATTAGATTATTACCTTATACTATAGTTTCCTTGACTCCTTCTTGGCACCACTAACAATGGGTACATACCGTCTCCTAAGTTGAGCCATGACAGGAAATGTGAAGACCTGGATGCAAATAAGGACCACTCCTTCCTCACATTGGTGTCTTCCAACTTGTATAGCTACATATAGCTAAAAGCCTTATAACTTCAGACAATTACAGCTAAACTAAACTAAAAAAAACTAAACTAATTAAACTAAAAAAAATGGAATGCCATGGAAGTCAAGGAAACCGTATTATCAGGTATTAATCTAATGATTCCATATCCCCATACTCAAGCAGTATAACATGGGAGGAAAAACATGTATTGAAATGTAAACCTATACCTATATAAACATAAAAAAAAAATTTATTATATACAACAGCACTCAAACTCTTCCTTCCCATCAGTTGATGCGTGAAGATATAACCTATAAACCTTGGTGCAGGTATGGGCAGAAGCCCATCCTCCTTTCCTTACACAACTCTTCAGGGAAACTGATTCTCTCTGCCCAGCATGTTTTCTTAGCTCTGGTTGAATTGGCTTTAATATCAGAGGGAATTTGATGCCCTTAGATCTTATGTGCTTCCATAATACGAGCATTTATCCATCAAGCTTATGGTGCTTTAGAGGCTGGCTTCCTATTTTTCTTCCCTTCTGCGAGCGCAAACAATTTCTTGGATTGTCTAAGTGGCTCTGTCCTGTAAATGAAAATGTTTAAGATCCGAACGAATTAAATTGAATCTCCTTAGGGATTCTTTACATAGCAAGTAGAACAATTTCTTTATTGATATGAAATTTGGATACTACTTTTGGAAGGATTTTATCTGAGCGCGTCTTTGTCTGAGCGGGTCCCATTCTAACAGCAGTTTGAACAAAACGCTTAATGTACCTGTTACTAGCTAAACCACTATCTAGCATAGCACTCAAAGTGGAAATCTGAATTTTCAGAGAACTCGCCACTAATAGTTTGTCCAGTCCTGCTTGCAAAAAGTCCTGACTTCACACCAGTTTATAAACTTTATATGTAAGAGGGTTTTAATAATGTGGAAATTACCTTGTTTTAAAAACCTTCACTCCTTAGGTAGCATTCAACAGCCAGGCCATCAGCCATCATTTCTGAGGACATGAAATGCTTTTTCTTGCTTCAGCATGTTGTGTGAGATTGATAATATCCAAGTCTTGTCTACACCTTAATTGAAGTGAAAACCATGCCTGACGAGGTAAGAAAGGAAGTATAAGCATAACTGTCATCGGCTCTGATGCTATCCTGCACAATATTCAGGGAATGATAGGGAATGGAGGAGACACGTATGCTAACTGAACTTCCCAGGGAGCTATCGGAGATCCACTACTTGAGCCTCCACATCCTTGTACTAATTTTCTGGTCTTTGCGTTGTATTCTGCGGCCACGATTGAATATCTTTACACTTGGTCCCCATTCCCCTGGATCTATCTACTTCATGCTGAAAAAGTACTTAGTAGGTGTTTATTGGCCCAAGCTAAAAGGTGCCTTATTTCTAACATAAGATTTTAGCTTCTTGTCCCCCCTGATGATTCAGGTAGGAGACCACTGATTTATTGTTAAACTATACTATTACATGTCTGTCATGCAACAGCTCTTGGAAATAATAGCACACCTGTGTCACTGCTTGCATTTCTAAAGCTGGCCATACACTAGAGCGATTATCGGGCCGATCCTTCAATTATCATGTGAGGACCTGTATTATCGCTCAAGTGTATGGTAACGATTTTTTGGATGAACATTCAATAATCCTCCAAGAAGACCTTTTGTATGATTATTTGATCTTTTGACATGTTTGATTTAAATCGTTCCAATGCTATGTGTTAAATCGCATAGTGTATGGGCATTTTACGATAATATACAAATCTTTGGCGATTAAATTTATATTGATGTAGAGGCATGCTTATGCAAATGAACTGTCTCCTGTCATGAACCTTCAATGCATAAATACCCTATATATGCAGGTCCCCCCTTGATCATCTACTGCTGTGGAACATGGTTTTGTTGGAAGGAACTATTATGTGAACAGGGAAATTTGATACACCATCATGGGTTATATATCTGCTTATATATGAAGGTCCCCCCTTGATTATCTACTGCTGTGTAACATGGATTTGAATAACCATAGAAAGGACGAATATTCCAAGACCTCTTGTATTTGCATTCATCACGGTATCAAAGAACAAAGAGCTAGTTACAACAGGAAGATATATGACTACTTCCTATCATCTACGTCAGTAAAACCCACATGTTAACGACTGCCCTTTATGTTCATTTTAACAGAAAATCGTGTGACAAAAAAAGAAAATTGGACTGTGTATGGGCAAAAGCGATTTTTTTTTTTTATGGCACCGAAACTAGTGCTAAAATCGCAGTTTTTTTCAACGTTCATAAGATTATCGAATGAAAAACATGTAATGTATGGTACCGATACCATGAGGGACTCAGGACCATGAGGGAGCGGAAAAATTGTCAAGATTATCGGCGAATTCATGCGATTTTCGATAATCGCTCTAGTGTATGCCACCTTTTAGATGTTTGAGTGTGTGCCTGTTAACTTGTTTGTTCCAGATGCTTTGTGTTCATTGTTCTCTACAAATGGCTCCCCACCCTAAGCCTTTGGCGTCTGGTGAGTATAACAGGATTGTGCACTCTAAGGTGTTTTCCTTTGCCAAGTTCTTAAAGTCTGACCACCATAACAGGTTTGTTTTGGTGATAAACTTATAAGTTGGCCAGAAAGCCCTTGATGGTGGCTGGTTGCTTATCATATATCTGAAGGTTGTCTATTCCTTTACTGAGGCAGGAACACTTTTTTTCCCCCAACAATCATCTATTGTCTCTCACAAATACCTTTTATAACCTGAGATGGCCCCAGCTGATTTTTTTATTTTTTGTAATTCACGATTAATTCATGTGTGATCTAATGATTTTTGTCTTGAAGAGGCTGCTATCAAGATGTTGTCTAGGTTTGGCTAGAGAAAAGTTCCTTGTTGTCTCAGGACTGCTATGAGAGGTATTAACACCTTTGTGAATGTTCTGGGGCTATGTGGACAGGCTGATTGGCAGAGCTAATAATTGAAAATGGTCTCTGAATACTGTGAATCTTAAATACAGTACTTCTTATGGTTTAGAAAAAAATTGGATCCACTGAAGTTAGAAACATATTCTGTTGTAATGCCTTCAGAATTTACCTGATTGATTGATTGATTCCATTTAGAATTTTCTTATATTTAATTGCTGATTTAATGGTCAGAAATTAAAATTTGTCTGGCATTCCTCTAAATTTTTCCTGACAAAAAAATTGAAAAGCAACCCAGAAATCTCTGGTTTGTTGGAACTTTCTTTAAGTGTCCTTAACTTGTAATAGTTTTCTCTAACATTCTATCAACACCAACTAACTCTTTTTGCTTCACACTCAAAACTTAGGAGAATTGCTCTGGATCGTTTTGTCAAAATTCAAGAGTTTAACTGTACTATGTTTAATAATTACCTGTATGTGATGGATGCGCTCCAATGGTGAAGAAACTTTTAGTCTGCCTCCAACTGTAGTATTTGCAGCTGGGCCTTGACTTCTGCCATCATTCTGTAAACTAACGGAACATTCAGCTGTCCTTGTTCCTTTGGGCACGAAAATTACTTTGTGAAATCCCTGTGCCAGGTCTGTAAAGTTTGGCCTGCTAGTGATTTGCTAGTAAGGACCATTCTTGAAAATCTGTCTTGTGGCAGCCAATTTTGAGATAATCTCACCCAACCTCTGCCACAGCAAGTATTCTCCTAGGTATGAAAAGGACACTAATCTACTTTTTTTTTAGGTGGATTGTCAGCCAACCAGGGCTTGAACTACAGAGCCCTCTGTATAACTGTGGTGGTGGCTAAAGATTATGTTGCCAATTTGAGTCCAAAGAAGCCTCACATAAGAACTCTATTACTAATTGAATATCTTGGATGGATATTAAAAACTCACCACGCTTAATGCTGTCCAAGATGTTCCCTTCCAGGACGTTAATCCAGGCGTGTAAAACCCTAGAGAAGAATGTTAAGGCTCCTGCTGGTCTAAGTACTGCCCTTGTAATACAGTGCAGTTTTTTTAGGTTCACTTTCATTTTTCGCTACATGCGAAAGGTGTTAACATCTTTCAATGGTAATGTAGTTTCAGATTCTTGTCAACCATAAAGGCTTCATCAAACTTGCAATTGTCATCACTTGCGAAGGGATACATCTTATTAAATCTATATACTTATAATGGTCTTCTTTGCTGGTTGTTTACATTGTTCCATGATGATATCTTTAATAACATGGGAGAAAGGGAAAAATATATTGCTCTTTTTAGACTCTTGAAGTAACAAATCCGGAAGCAGCACATACTCCTTAGCTTCTTGCTCTTTTAACACTTTATATTTCAGCTTTACAGGTTATCAACCAAATCAGGATTTAAGGAAACCTATTCTCTTAAGGCCACAGAATCCGGATCACAATCTGAAACGTATCTTCCTTCCTCTGGTTCAAACTCCTCGGACTTGTCTGAGACCACAGATCTAGACTGTTTAAGGGAAAGCTTATTTAAATCCTCTTTAATTAAAAAAGCATCAGAAAAAGCTGCTTCATTAATTGAATGACATTTCCTGCAAGGGCTGTTGTTGTAGTTTAACTGAACAGTCCTGACAGGTTCTTCCTGCTAAATCATCTGGCAAATTTATATCAATAATGCATATTTTTTAACTCTTCTTCTTCTGATTATCCTTCAGATCCATGCTAACCTTGCCTTTGCTATCTTCTAATCTACAAGATAAACACTACTAAGTAAAAACTAACTAACTAAGCTTACTAAACCTAACTAAACAAAAAAAAAAAAAAGAAAACTGAATGGGCTTATCTAAAGCGCCTGGTCTGTAGCCATTTATACTATATTGTAAACTGAGCAGAATGTCCAGCAGTGAGTGGTGAACAAAACAATCCAGCATGCAGGAGCAGCATGCTGGAGGGAAGTAGTTGGATCCTTAAACAAAATATTCCTTGGTCCACCTACAGAGAAGTGCAGGCATGCATGATCACAAGATGGCGGCACATAGCAGACTGCAACACGTTGGTTGCATAAGAGATGTTCTTTTGTCAGTTTTTGGAATTTGAACTTTAAAACAAAGGGTTTTAATCAACAAAATAGTTCCCAGAGGATTGAGTACCATCACAATCATCAACCTTTTAATCCGCATCTTTGGAAAATTGATCAAAAAGTGTTTTTACTGTAACTAAAGAACTGAGCTTTGGTTACAAATAAGAATTAAAAAAAGGTTATAAATTTTAATATATTTATATCAAACTCAAAATTGTATTTTATTGTATTTTTGTACTTAAACTTTTGTCGGCCCCCCCTCATTCATGCCATTTTGTACTCCACTAGACAGTGGTTCACATAGCATCAGTGGTCCATGTAAAGCCGGTACACACTTCTCTTGGCTCCCGACAAAACATAACTGGGGGCTGTTTTTCAATAAATTGGTCCAGCTTCCAAATTGTTCAATTACCGGACTGATCAGATGACTATCAGCTTGATAATTATATAATGTGGGTGCTATCTGTCAGATATTTTATCTGTCGGTTTGCACAGCAGATTTGACCGCTGCTGTGCTGATCCTATAAGGATTACACAGTGGAGTTCAAAGATCTGCCCGGGCGTGTGTTCCCATGGTTGTGGACTATTTCTGTTTGGAGCAGGAAAAATCGTGCAAGTATATACTGGGCTTAAACCCAATTTTAAGTTTTGCTGTTTTGGGTTACGTTACTGTTAATATCTGAATTTAAAGAATTTTATGTGTTTTAAATTTTCTGTGCCAATCACTTTGTATTTGATATTACTGTTGTGAAATTGAAATATTTGTGTTATTTGCAAAATGGTTTTTGTTTTAGATCTAATGTAATGTAGGTAATGGGTAGGGCCTAGGATCCCTGATGTAGTCCACCTATTAGAAGTCATTCCTTTGAGATTACACATGCAATGTAATGCTTGCATTAATTACTATTCATATGATGTAATTAGCATATTTTTCACTACTGACAGTATGCTGCCAGTCGTAACTGGGACATATCTGGTGTCTGCCCAATCTTGCAGGCATCGATGCTGTGTTTTGGACAGTTCATGCGAGACCTGCTGCTTACTTATGTATTATCTGCTGTCTGTGAAGTGTAATGGAATGCAAAATAAATTTCTATTCCTATTAGTGTGCATGTAGAGTAATTGACTAAAAGCCCTCATCCACATTAAACTAATTTACATAGAACTACACTTGTCAAATCAGGATTTAATTTTCTAACTAACCTTTCTCCATATTTCATTCTCCGGCTCTATTAGTTATTTGTCATACGAGTCTTTTGAAAGATGATTTTGGCGGAACAACCTGACATTTAAAGTTAATTACAGGTCTGCAATAGCTAAGCAATAGCTTTATTAATATTATTTTTCTGCTACACAGAGATCATTGAAGAATGACAGTGGTTTGTGTGTCACCATCCCATCATTCAATTCTCTATGCAAGGGTTATGATCAATTAGGACCGTGCAATATCATTGCTCACAGCTGCATAAAACCAATTTTACTAAATAACAAAAGGCAAAAGACGGCAGTTAGGTTGTCAGGGATTGTTGTGTGTGAATAATACTTTAGATTGTTGTATTAGTTTGTTTTTCATTTAACCTGTTCTGAATGGAGATGAAGAGATTTGCAACAGAATGATAAGCCAGACATGTCTTCTTGCTACTGATATCTTTCATTTGCCACTTTATCCAGTCTGATTTCTACATTATAAAGACTTGCATATATCAGGGTTGCCGACTCTCCCGGAATGTCCGGGAGACTCCTGAAATTCGGGCAGTTCTCCTGGTATCCCGGGAGAGCCGTTCAAATCTCCCGCAAGGAACTTGAGGCCCGTGGTTTCATGGAAACCACAGCCTCAAGTCCTGCCCCCCTGCCTAGCAACACTAGTTTAAGCTAAAACTGCCTATTTAAGCTAAAACTGGGTAAGTATGATGCAGGGGGCGGGGCTTAATTACGTGATTTTCATAAATTGCGTCATTAAGCCCCACCCCCTGCATGTGTCGCTAGCTTCTCTCTGGGATCTCTCAGAGGGAAGCTGGCAAAAGTCGGCAACCCTGACATTTATATGAATAATCTGCTGTCTACTTTATTGTAGACTTCTTGTAAAGTCTTTGTCAATGCATTGTATAAAGTGTGTTTGTTTTAAACATACCAACTCCCCCCATTTAGGCTCCACCCTTAATGTCATAATTAATGTCAATGCTTTTTGGTGTTGAGTGGTAAAGTTTTAAAGGTTTCTGATTTTGTGTTATTTTAGGAAACATGTTAAGCTGTAATTTTTTTTTGTTTATGGAATATTCTTTGTTTTAACACTTATAAAGGTGTAGCTGGAGGGAAGCCATGTTTATTACATTTGAAAGCGTTGTGAGTGTAAATGCTTTTAAAAGCTACATTAACTCTGAAAAAGGTGTAGAGCTAATTCATTTGCTATTTTGTTGGTTGCACATCCATTATTACTATACTTATTGGTGTTTGTTTTGCTCATTTATTGGTTGATTCTTGGCTTTAAAGGAAAGCTAATTATTTTCATGTAATGTTAGCAGTAGCATAAATGGTAGCCAGGAAGCATGTCTTTGTAAATGTGGGTGAATGCCTCTAGGATTAAGATTTAGGTAGTCTTTAAGTGATCATTTAATGCCTTTTGAACATAGTTGTCTGTGTTTTCTATTGTTTGACTTGCTCTTGCGTCCTATATAAATTATTTTATTCCTTAAATCTATAAAGAACTCATTGGATTTCCAAGGCATCCCGTTTTACAATTTTGAAAGTATCACTGTTTTGAGTTTGGATCCTGGACCAAATTTACTAAGCTTTAGTTTTGTCAGTCCTCCAATGTAGTCTCACCGTGCTTGGGTAAATCCTGCAGTGAGAGGTCACTTTGCAAGCTGATCAGCACATGACCGAAATAAATACAGCATAAACTAGCAGCATATACAAATGGTCAAAAATTGTATTAACAAGCCTCTGCACTATGGCGCATATTACAGCAAAACTATGATTTTGCACTTTGATATGTTCATTTAGTCTCATATTTATTTGTTTTTTATTTATTTTTTCCAGGTAACCATTGTTGAGGACTATGCAGACCCATTTGATGCTAAGCAGGGTCCTGGGAGCCAGGCTACGTCCGAGATAGTGACTGAAAATGATGGATATATGGAACCATATGAAGCTCAGAAAATGATGGCAGGTAATAACAGAGCACACATTATGAATATACTCAGTAGTCTATAATCCATGCTATATTTCATCGGTAATATCAGAACAGAAATGCAGAACATGGGTTCTGACAAAAATCTACTTGTTTATCCTAAGATCGATTTACCATGAAAGTAAAGTGGGGGACTGGAAATTTGGCAGTAGGAGGAAATAAATACAGTTCATTTAAGAAATGCTGATTTATTTATGTACTCTACAAAAATGGTTTTTATTAAGATTTTATAAATGAATTTGAAAAAGGGTTTTCACTGTAGATTACAGATATGGAAATTTTTACACTCTCATATGAGATACTAAATTGAGAGCTTTGATCTTGCCTAATTCAAGTGCTTAATAATTGGAATAAATTATTTATATTGTTAATATCAAGATGGTCCTTGTAGTATTTATGAATGAAAATTTGTATTTTATTGAGCAATACATGTGTCTGAAAGTTCTTAGTGTATTTTAAAAGGAAGTCAGATAGATAGTATTGTCATCAGGGGGCTATGGAGGTATATAGGAAAAAGTTGCTTGGAAAATGCTTCATAAGCTAATTTTTCTGTTTGTTTAATAGTAGACCATGTGCTTGGAGAAAAGCTTCAGATTTGGAGCAGTATTTATGGTTGGTTTGACAATGGGCATTATATAGGTGTTGTGGTTAAGAAATATGTCTAATCTGTTATTAAGTGGTCTTATATATTATAGGTTCTATCTGATGTTCTAAATGTGACCATGTTGAACCACCATTGTCTGGCTAGAATTAGAATAAAAATTTCTTAGACTCTTAATCAGTGTTGCCAAGTCTCCCGGGGAACTCTCAAAACTCGGGCAGTTCTCCCGGTGTCGCTGGAGAGCCGTAAAATCTCCCGCATAGGGCTTGAGGCCAATGGTTTCATGCCAACTACGGCCTCAAGTAATGCCCCCTGGTTAGAAACTTTGCTCCTCCTCGTCGGTATCTCCCGGAGGGAAGCTGTGAAAAGTCAGCAACCCTGCTCTTAATTTATAGTGATGTGATTATATGGAAGTGTCATTGTATTAATCCCCTTTTTAAATGATACACTGAGGTGGTGGGCCTGTGGCTCACTGCCCAGAGCTACAATTCGTTTACTAATCATTTAAATTATTGGACCGTGAAGAGCTTTAAAAGTAGCCGTTCACAGCTTGCCGACTGTGGGGCTGATCCGGAGGGCAAAATAGGTGTAAATGTACAGCTCGCCTAAACCATGTTGCAATGTGAGGAGAGCCAATTCATTTTAATTCTTTTGCATGCAGGGAAAATACTTTACTTTTGCACAAATACTGCATCGCTTATGTTTCATCCATAAATTAGAGTTGAGCTAAGAAACTTCACTCTTCATTTCTAATTCTGTTTTCACAATTTAAGCTTGCAGTTCATCATAGTATTGCTCATGTCTACACTTGCACCTAAAAAAAAAGGTGTAAGAGCAGCTCTGAATCAGCCCCTGTCAGCGTAGTAAAATGGTGGTTCATGCCAGTAATATGAATGTAAAAACAGCCACACTTGTTTTATAAAATGTGCTCCCTAGCAATAGAGGTAAAAAAAAATCATGCTAAATAAACTAGCAAAATTGAATTTCGGCTATCCAGTAGTTTAGTGTGTTTCTTCATATGCCGGCAATTCCCTTTGTGCCCATTTTCCTCTCATTAGAGTGTCCTCAGCATTTCCTGGCGTTAACACTCTGAGTGGGTAGTCTGTCACCTCCAAAAGTGCTGCTCAGCTGAATGGTGAGAGGACTCCAGCTGTGCCCAGAATTAGCAATATCCCTGGATCCTAGCTAAGGAAAATGTGCTGCTTCTGGATCAGTGGCTTTACAAAGAAATAACTAATTTGGCTGATAGATTACACAGAGGCAGCAAAAACACATTCATGACTTCTTTATTATATCATATTTCCCAAAGTGTATTCAACTTAATCCAAACTAGTTTATCAGGGTAAGTCTTTGATTCATTAACTGCTATTGATTACTGAAGACTGCTCATCAATTTCAGAATGAACTGCTTTAACATATTAGACTGTTCTGCTTCAGTGAAACTGTTTCCACATGCATTTTCCTGGATCTTAATCTCACTTTGTGCGCTGGTCCCCTTTGTGACGTTCAGCCTAGAAGATGGAAGGCCGGCCATGCTTTCTGTGTGGGTTAGGTTCCTTTTAAGTGGTTTCACTGTGAGACTAAAATCAAATACTTTTTTGTCTCATGTTTTGCACAAAATAATAAGAAAGAAAATAGTTGTTAGAAAAAAACAAAAACATTTACTTTGTATAATTTCTCAGAGGATCCAGACCTCCGTAAAACAGTATTTTTCTGCGTGCAAGGATTGTAGACTGACCACACTTTGTGAGTGCGGATGTGCACTCTGACATTCCAATACAGATGTGGATCTTTCAAATCCAGACTTCTGTAATTGAATGTGTTGCGGTGGTGGGACAGAGCAGGATTCATGCATTAGGTACCCATTGAAAATGGGGGGGGGGGGGGTTTGTAAATTTGTACAGTAAAGGCTTGGTTAAGCCCTTTTGTACAATCCAGATTTTCACATATTCTCCTTTTTTACATGGGGATTGTGCAGAAATTTTAAGGGAGGGTAATGGTGCCTCCCCCACATGCAAGGGGGCAGGGCCGGCAGAACCCGGTAAGCGGGGTAAGCATGGCGGGAGGGTGTCATGCTAGAGAGGCGCTTCCCTCCCGCTGCCGCTGGTCCCGTCGGCAGGAACAAAAAATGCACTTACTTATATTGTGGCGCCGGCGCTCTCCTTCCGTCCTGGCTCCTCCCTGCTCCCTTCTCACTCACTAAACATCGGACGTGACGTCATCACGCCCGACGTTTAGTGAGGAGCCAGCAGAGAGGAGCCAGGACGGAAGAAGAGTGCCGGCGCCGCAACATAAGTAAGTGCATTTTTTTTTCCCTGGCATGGTGATGTTTCTTTTTAAAGGGGGCACACTGGGTGCAGGATACACATGATAGGGGGTGCAAGATACACATGATGGGGGGGGGGTGCAGGATACACAGGATATATATAGTGGAGACTAGGACACTATTGTATAGTGGTGACTATGATTTGCATTGTTTTATTGTGGTTACAATTGTCTTGTATGATGATGCTTACTATAATCTAGGATGGTCACTGGTGTCAATTTCAAATTGTTAAACAGAAGGGCGCAGGGGGGCGCCGAACACCCTAGCACCGGCCCTGCACGGGGGTTAGGATCCTGGCATTGGAACTTGACTGCAGCCTGAGCTCTGGTACAGGTACATTGGGCTGGATCCAGACTTAAGAATGAGATTTCAGGGGGAGTCAAGTTAGTTGTATTCTTTGCCTGCAGAGATATATGTTTGACTTGGTTACTGCACACAGATACTGACCAGCTTTACTATTACACTGTTAATTAGACTTGGGATAGGAAACATCACCTCTCAACTCTAATACTGTTTGCAACAGATGAAATATGACTCCCCTGCAATCAACATGGTTTAGCCCAGGGGTAACTTTCCTCTCTTAATTACAAGCTCCTTAAGTCTTGATCCAGCCCCTTGTGCTTAGACCACGGACCGGATTCAGATGTGTGGGAGTCTTTCCGTTCGAAAGAGAGGGGAGTGAACGCCCCCTGTCACACCCCTCTCTCGTGCGGGCTTTATGGCAGCTATAAGCCTACCTTAAGTAAATCGTGCAAATAAACGGTCTGTACGACCATTAATCCACACGAGTGTAGGATACCTAACTCACATTGTACAATAAGCATGCTTCACCCCACCCACTTTAGCATCGTAAGTTCCGTACGATGCTTGATATTCTTTTGTTACTGTCATAACACTAGCGTAACATCTAGAGGGCGCATGCACCCTCCAGTCAAATCATGCCACTTACGCACTATATAAAGTATTTGTCGGAGAAGATTCATCTGACCCTAATGTTCTTAAATAAGAGGTTTTGTTTCCCCTGCAATTTGAAAGTCTCTTTTGTATTGGACCAGTCGGTTCCAGGGTTTGATTACAAAGAGCGAGTGAACCTACAACAAAGTACAACACCTCTACACCTCTACCCCAGGTGTTCCCAGACTATTTCTGCACTCCATGGGTGTTAATAGTGTGAAAAAATAGATTGTGAGGGCTTGTTAATAATTGTTTATTGGTTTTAATCTTATGGCATTTGTTCTGGTAATGATTATAGAAAAGCCTAGTTTGGTCTATGTATTACAAAAGATGATCATCTTGGTTTCCAAAGACAATACCATGTACCTTACCAGTGATGCTGTTATATTTGTGATCTTTTTATCCATATTTTGTTGCCATGACAAACTCTATATTGAATCCTGATTCCGTTTTTATTTTATTTTTATTCTTTATACTGACCTGCTTTGATCATTGCAGTCTCTGTGCCCTCTGGCTAAAAGCAAAGCTCATAGTCTTATGGCAGAAGCGTTGACTTTGTGAATATTCCCATAACGTATTGAAACCTTGCGTGTCTCAAAAGAATTTTAGAATTTAACCTAACAAAATGTATGCTGTAGAAAGTAGCAAGCTCCAATTTTTAAAGAGCATGTTCTATAGCAATACTTGGTTGAAAAAAGAGGCTTGCTCAAACTGAAACAAGTATTACTATACTTTTTCTTTTCAGGATATTTTATTCTGATGATACTGTATACACTTAACCAGATACATTGCATATCCAAGCCTGGGCATTTCTGTACCACCCTGCAACACTCCACCGTGTCTTCCCAATCCCTAACCATACTGTCCATCATCTCCTCTAACTCTGCTTCCAACAGAGCCTTTATTACCCCTCCAGACCTCACTATCCTCATTCCCTCTCGAGACTGCACAGCAGTGATATCATAACATTCCCTGAGGAAGCCCACTTAACGGGTGAAACGTGTTGGAGGTTGTATTGGCTAAATTATATGGAGAGCTCTCTTAACTAAGCCACCACCGCATCTTGTTTATACACTGCCATCTGCCCCAGTGCACGGAGCAACGGAGCCAGCAGTACGTAAAGGGAAACAAGCTGCCATGTCCTGCGCAGAAGGACTCACTCTACTGAACATCGGTGCATCACAACCAGAAAGAGGAGCACACAGAGGCGTCCCTAACAATGGACAAGCCCGTCCCAGGACACGTTACACCACGTGAACACTGTTTACCACAGGGAAAGGAGACGCCACGGAGGGGAACCCCCTGCTGGATACGTATCTTAGAAACTCTGCATCCCGACGAGAGACACCATGGAGGAGGACTCGCTCTGACAGAACAGCGCTCCAATATCATAAAGGGACACCGGAAGGTTCATAGGAGGAACTGTTCTTACTACAGTTCCTACAGGTACCGAAACAGGCTCTTTATAGGACTATGAGACTGGTGTCACTTCTATGTACATAGAGCTTTCTGATTACTATGAGTCAGTATACTTCTTACCGGGCCCTATACAGGACCACAAGACTATACACCTATGACTATACCTTATTTACTATTTTGATCTCAGAGACTAAGGTACACTCTTCAACATATGTTCTTATTGTCAGCAACAGGAGGCTATTTGTTTCCTCTCTACTGATTGTGTAATTGCTATTGTTATTGGTGTGTTACCTAACTATACTTTATACTTTGCTATTTTATTTGTGAATAATAAACATGAGTGTTCAATAAGTAGAGCCCTAGGTATTATATATTGCACAATTACAAAAAGGTCTGGCACTCTTGCAATTACCCAGTAACAAACCATAAGATTCTATCTTTAAAATAAGTCATAAAATCGGTTACATACATTTGCAAGGCTTCTCTGTTTGGTGGTCCTAACTCCAAAATTGTCAGATTTCCAATTTTGGGTCATATGTCATGTAATTTTAAACTGAGAGGTCTCAATTTAAAAATACATGATACATGAACCAAAGTTGGGACTCTGAAAATTTGTATTCGTGTAAACTCCCCTTACCTTGCAGCACCTGCTTTATATTACCTTATAAATTGATTTGAGCAACCTCCATTTTGGATGTTTGTTTTAAAGCGTGTCTGGGATAGTAGCTGATAAGGGGTGCTGTCTCAGAGTGTCAACTCCTTTA
>WWET01001191.1:152960-163362 GCA_011038615.1 Limnodynastes dumerilii
TGGTGAGTGGTGGGGGGGCCTGTGCTGGGCCCCCCTAGCTCAGGGGCCCGGTCGCAAGTGCGACCGCTGCGACCCCTGTAGCTACGCCACTGACCACCGCATCTTGTTTATACACTGCCATCTGCCCCAGTGCACGGAGCAATGGTGCCAGCAGTACATAAAGGGAAACAGGCTGCCATGTCCTGCACAGAAGGACTCACTCTACTGAACATTGGTGCATCACAACCAGAAAGAGGAGCACACAGAGGCGTCCCTAACAATGGACAAGCCCGTCCCAGGACACGTTACACCACGTGAACACTGTATACCACGGGAAAGGAGATGCCACGGAGGGGAACCCACCGCTGGATACGTATCTTAGAAACTCTGACAAAAAGGTCTTGCAATTACCCAGTAGCAAACCATAAGATTCTATCTTTAAAATAAAAGTCATAGAATCGGTTACATACATCTGCAAGGCTTCCCTGTTTGGTGGTCCTAACTCCAAAATTGTCAGATTCCCAATTTTGGGTCATATATCATGTAATTTTAAACTGAGAGCTCTCAATTTAAAAATACATGATATATGAACCAAAGTTGGGACTCTGACCATTTGTATTTGTGTAAACTCCCCTTACCTTGCAGCACCTGCTTTATACTGCCTTATAAATTGATTTGAGCAACCTCCATTTTAGATGTTTGTTTTAAAGCGTGTCTGGGATAGTAGCTGATAAGGGGTGCTGTCTCAGAGTGTCAAATCCTTTATAAAACTATATATGTTCTTTTGAAGAGAAATCATCCTGATAGAACCATACTATTGGTATATATAGTGGCTGTTCAGGTACCTGCATGTACAAAGTTATTTGAAGAGTCCACTATAGTTTTTAATGTAGAGGGTATGGGTGAAACAAAAACACTTCAGTTTAATGTATTCAAAATACCAGTCATGCAGCATTTTGAAAATGAGAAACTATGTGGTATTTCCCAGAAACCATAAACACATAATTGTACCATATAGGAGGACTTTACAACAGAGCTTATTGAGAGCTTGTAAATTAGGGAATTTGTACTGTCACGTAAAGTGTAAAGACTGCCTACCATTTCTAAGCTTGTGCTTTTTTTTTTCCTAAAGGCTGTTTTTTAGACTTCCTCTCTTTGAAATAAATAAATCCTGAATGTTATATCTGAGTATCTTTGCATATCACGCTTGTTGTATTTTCTACTATTTTTTTTAAATTTTAGTATTAATCTTACTGGTGGTTAAACTAATATCAGTCCTATTATTGCTCTCCTAGGGCCTCATTTACTAAAGTCGGTATATTATTAATCGGCAGCCATTGCCGCGATTTTTCAGCGCTTTTTTTTCTAAAAAGCGCTGTAACCACTAAGCGACGCTTTTTGACTGGCGATTCTTAATTGGCGTTGATAAGCATCGATTTTTCAAGGTATACCGGTAAATTGCTGTGCTTTTCCCTTAAAAAATCGCTGTCGCTTTTTTTCTTTAAAATAAAAACAAGTGCAGCAAGGTTGTAAGGCTTAGCATGCCTGCACTGATAGAACTACAAGGCTCAGCATTGCTGTGCCTTGTATTAATATCAGCATCAGCAAGTAAAGCCTTAAAACCATGCTGTGCTGTAGCTGCTGTTTAAAAAAATAAATACAGTTAAAAAAATACAGTTCAAAATAAACATACATAATATACATTTTGATACATGACAGAATAAAATAAACAAATAAAGAGTTACAATGCATAATATTTCCCCTTAAAATGTTAAATAAACACAGGCGGTCACACTGTTTTCAGAAAAACGTATTGTTATGTTAAGTGCGTTGCAATAAAAAAAAAAAAATATTTAGGACTCAACGTTTAGCAGTCGTCAGTCTTTGGAAGATTTGCTAGTAGTTTCTTCTGTCTTTGAAGTTTTTCTACTCATGTTGATTGTAGATTCTTGTCCGCTTGCTTGTAGACGTCTGGTGCTTACAGCTGGTCTTTGTCCTCCTATGTCACTTGACCCAACGTCATGCTTCTTCATCTTCTACTAATGACCATTCGGTCAGTAGAGGTCACCCTTTTATAGAAATTATGACGTAATTTACATTAGTGGGCTCTAGTGAGCGCTCTAGTGTTTCTGACATCATAATTTCTATAAAAGGGTGCCCACTATTGACCAAATGGTCATTAGTAATGGCGCCCTAGATGAAGAAGCATGACGTCGGGTCAAGTGACCTAGGAGGCCGAAGACCAGCTGCAAGCACCGGACCATTGTCCACAAACAAGCGGATAAGAATCTACAATCAACATGAGAAGAAAAGCTTCAAAGACAGAAGAAACTACTAGCAAATCTTTCCAAGACTGACGACTGCTAAACGATGAGTCCTAATATTTTTTTATTGCAACACACTTAACATAACAATTAGTTTTATTGAAAACAGTGTGGCCACCTGTGTTTATTTAACATTTTAAGGCGAAACATTATGCATTGTGACTGTTTATTTTATTCTGTCATGTATCGAAATGTTTATTATGTATGTTTATTTTGAACTTTCTGATTTTTTTTTTTAAACAGCAGCTACAGCGCAGCATGGTTTAAAGGCTTTACATGCTGACGCTGATATTAATACAAGGCATAGCAATACTGAGCCTTGTAGTTCTATCAGCGCAGGCATGTTAAGTCTTACAACCATGCTGCGCTTGGCTTCTTTACTGAGAACAACAGGTCAAATATATTGTCATGTGTTTATCTATTCAAATGTGTGTCACTTTCTATGAAAACGCAACACACACAAGGCGCTTTTTTACCCAGCGCTTTCTGGACGAACTAAAGGCGATTTAGTATAATTGCCTTTAGTGAATCCAGCGATTACTATGTTTTATATGGCAAACAGCTGGACAATTTTTGTCCAGCGATGTTTGCCTTGTTGATTTTGCTAAAGGCTCAAGTCCCGCGACTTTGCCTTTAGTGAATACGGCAATTGCATAAGAGTCGGGAGTTTGGGCGCTTTTAGCAAAAGCGACCTTAGTAAATATAGCCTCTAGAGGCTAGATATATAGTGTGACTGGAGTATCTTCGATCTACATAATATAATGGTCTAGGGGACAGCACTTGTAAAATGTAGTATATGTTTATAGCAATCACTTTTATGTTTTTTGTTGTTTTAGTTTCTACATGCTTCGTGTCACTTTTGATTTATTTTGCAGCATTCCCTCAATGATTTTTACAATGCTTGATACAACCTTTAGTAAGTAATAGGAATGTTTTTTATTCTAATAGATGTATTGTATAATTGTGTGCTGCTTCACTTATACCTCTTTAACAGACCCGGGATATTGCCGGGGCAGCAGAGGATCCCAGGGTCACAGACCCCGTTTCACACTGCAGGGCAGACCCGGGAAATTCAGAGACCCAGGTCTGCCCTGTCGTCATCAGACAGAGTAATTTGTTTTTTATGTCAAACATGGGCCCAAATATAGTTTACATTAAACATGTAAGGTAGCATCAAGAAAATGGAAGGTGTATTATGAATCAAGTGCGTTAGGTGCTACCCGGGTTGAAAAACCCGGGTAGCACCTTTCACACTGCACCCTTACCCATGTCGGACCCGGGAATAACTTTTCTTTTTACCCGGGTTGAATTCCTGGGTCTTCTGACACGGGTCCAAGTATCCCTTTCACATCTCCAGGAAATACCCGGGATTTTGCAGAGACCCGGGTTTTTGGCAAAAATCCCGGGTATTTCATGGTGATGTGAAAGGGGTATTAGGGTGACCTATTACACACTCTCAAATGGTTGTACATAGAATAGGTTAATCTTAGAGTGATCTGTCAAAAGTGATGGTGTAAAGCTGGGCACACACTGGAATGTTTTCAGATGATCTTTTCTGAAAAATCTTACCAATGTGTGCTGTCCAATGATGCTGTATAATTTTGTAACATAGCATTGTATAGTGTGATTGGAGTTCTGGCAGCTCCTAATCAGCAATGTTGGTGGAAATCTTCAGTGTGTATGTGCTACCTTTAGTTCAACAATTCTCCTTGCTCTTCCTGCAGTAGTCCTGCCTCTGTAGGCATGGATATAATGGAAGCAGTGGGTTATGGGAACAGTTTTGCAGAGATCCAGCTGCAATGTGTAAGGATTGCTCATTTGCCTAATTGTCATTTTAAATTGTGTCTAAACCCCTGTGAGTGAGCAGATACACAAAGCATTATTTAAATGAATTTACAGCATCAATTGTTTCTAGTGACCGTTATAGAAACAGTGCAGTCCGGTGGCTGCTTAACAAGTCCTACGCTTACACCATCCCAGGTGTAAGCTCACCTGAGGTGGGCAAAAAAAAATGAAGTTTAATGAAGTTTAAAAAAAAACAAAAAACAAAAACAATAAAAAGTTAACCCCCTCCACCCACCGCCGCCATGATTTAAATAAATAAATCCTTCCCAACAGGGCATGCTGATGCTTGTAGAACTACAAGTACCAGCATGCTTATGGATGCCAGAGCATGCTGGCACTTGGAGAACCACAAGCGCCAGCATGCCCTGCCAGCCAGGGCCCGCTGCGCTGTAAAAATTGCCCCCAGCATAATAAAGAAAACATAGCATCCCTCATAATAAATAATTATAAATGCCACCAGCATAATAAAGAAAACATAGCGTCCCACATAATAAATATTTCCAAATGCCCCCATCATAATGGCCGAAAACTACATTGTCCTCCATGTGAAAAATGTGTAAAAATGGACCAAAGTACAACAAAAATAATTATATAACATACTTACCTGCTCTGCTGTGGTCCAGTCTTGTAAACTTTTAATCCTGGGGGGTGTCTTTGCCAAAATAAAAAACCCTTACGACACAACGCAAACCATGTCCTGCAAGCAGGACATCCCGACGCTAATGAGTGTCACTGTCATTGGGGTATATTTATATCCTTTGCCCAGTGTCTAAAATATTGTGAGAACATTATTTCAGACACTGTGCAAAGGGTATAAATATACCCCAATGACGCTGTCATTAGTGTTGGGGGGCCGTATTCAGATCTTTCAGATCTTTACTTTTTGCAACGTAGATTGCGTATACGCGGTCTTTACGCAATCTACGTTGCAAAAAGTAACATAGATAGCGTAACGAAATTACTGCGCATGCGCAGTAGTTCATGTCGGTAAACTCCAGCCGCATATGCAATGCAGCCGGAGGTCTGAATACGGCCCGGGATGTCCAGCTTGCAGGACATGGTTTGCGTCGTGTCATAAGGGCTTTTTATTTTGGCAAAGACCCCCCAGGATTAAAAGCTTACAAGACTGGACCACAGCAGAGCAGGTAAGTATGTTATAAAATTATTTTTATTGTACTTTGGGCCATTTTTACACATTTGGACATGAAGGACAGTGTAGTTTTCGGCCACTATGATGGGGGCATTTGGAAATATTTATTATGTAAGACGCTATGTTATCTTTATTATGCTGGTGGCATTTAGAATTTTTTATTATGGGGGATGCTATGTTTTCTTTATTATGCTGGGGGCAATTTTTACAGCGCAGTGGGCCCTGGCTGGCAGGGCATGCTGGCACTTGTGGTTCTCCAAGTGCCAGTATGCCCTGGCATCCATGGGCATGCTGATGCTTGTAGTTTTACAAGCATCAGCATGCCCCGTTGGGTCGGGATTATTTATTTATTTAGATTATGGTGGCAGTGGGTGGAGGGGGTTAACTTTTTTTTTTTTAACTTCTTTTTTTTTTGCCCACCTCTGGTGAGCTTACGACTTACACTTGCACCATCCCTGGGATGGTGTAAGCGTAGGGCTTGTTAAGCAGCCACCAGACTGCCCTGCACGGAATATTTAAATGAGAAAAACTTCCCTTTTCTCATTTTTTTTCCCTCCCTTTTAGCACAAGGATTCGTATGCTAGCGGATACACTAAACTCCGCCAGCAATACGACTCTTCCTTGTGCTTTTTGCGCATGCGCAGTTGCACAAAAACACTGCGTATCTGTGTGATTTTCACACGGATGCGCAACTCTGAATCAGGTCCATTATGTGATCTAGCCAACTGTCTTTATCTCAGGTTTTGTCATGTTTAACTCTTGTGCTGTTTTGCTTGATTGCCTTGCTGGTTCTAGCTTCTTGTTTGCTTTTGTGCTGCTATCTTCTGCATGCTACAGGGTTCTGGTTTGTTTTTATCCTTTGTTTCTTTCCAGTCTCTCTGTGCTTCGCAGGTGTTTTACTTATTGCTTGGCTCCCTGTGTGTATCTCTGTTACTTTGGACCTTGCTACCCTCTACATTTACCTCTTTATATGCATCCATTCCCAGTTACTTGGTATCTGTACTGTCCTCTTGTGTACTCACCACACTGCACCAGCCCTGTTCTCCCAGTACCTGTCACAGTCTTCTCCAGGAATCTGTTGTCTGTGTTCTGGACATGATCCTAGTCCTGTTTCTAGTTGTTGGTTGTGTCTTGTCATGTCCAGTTCCAGTCTGTTTCTCTATCTTGGATTTTTTCCCCCATCCCGTTTGGTACTGGTGTTATTCAGTGTTGGTCTTTGTTGTGGTTTGTTCCAGTCTTTTCTCCTGTATTGTTTACATGTGTAATGTTCAGTCCTGGCGTTATGTCTGACTCTCAAACTCTCCTTGTTATTCCTGAAGCCAGCACTGAGGGCCATGCCGTGAAAGCCTATCTCCACTATCAAGGCCCCAGTTAGACTCTGCGTCCTAGTGTGCAGCAACTATACAACAGTCTGGTGTCATTACAAATTCTGATGGTTCATACTGCAGAGTACCCTTCTACACATATCTTAATGATAAAAAGAGACCTTTGATCTCTGAGGTCGAGTTTCTGAATTAGCCTTTCAGCTTTCCTTGTCTATGCCTTTGTGCAAAATATGGATCACCTGATAAGGAGAGAGATCTATTTTACAACAATTAGGGGGTGCTACTTGTTAAATTGTTCATTGCAATATATGTCTTTTTTTTTTCTTCTTTTTTTTTTTTTTTTTTTTTTTTTTTTTTTTTTTTTTTTTTTTGTGTATCCTTACTTGATGGCCAGGTTTTATAGTCACTACTGGAAAGCATAGCTGTGTTCAAAAGGTTATTTGTGTTTGCATGGAGAGGAGCAGGTTGCACACGATGTCTTACCTTGTGAAAATCTTTACATAATTAGCAGCACAAACAGTAGATCACTCTGTTTTACTATGATATTTTAAAACTTGACAAAACAGAGACACACTGTGGCCCATATTCAGAGTACCAGACATATAACATATACGTCCGGTGTTTAGAGATTTTTACTACTGCGTATGCGTAATAATTTTTTTTTACGTAATCTACGTAAGAAAAAGATACGTTTTTTTGTTTTTTTGTTTTTTTTTTAAAAGCCACTGCCGCGTTATATGCAGCAGTGGCTTTTCACAGAGTGAAGTACATGTAAGGGAGCCCTGTAGGACCAAACCTGTTACAGAGTGGCAGTGACCCTAAGTTATACAGTTACTGCCATACAAGTTAAGAGATTTGGTTCTAAAGGGCTCCCGTAGGAGCCTTGTATTACCAGCGATCACGTGACCAACAGCAAATGCCGGGGAGAGGGAGAGCCGGATAGGAGCCGCGCGGAGGAAGGCAGAAGACATCAAAGTTAAGTGAGAAAACAAAAAAATGGGCAGATATGGAGGCTGGCACTAAGGAGCAGATATAGAGGTTAGCACTAAGGGGCAGATATGGAGGCTGACATTAAAGGGGCAGGCATGGAGGTTGGCACTGACCATTACAAGGGGCAAACATGGAGACTGGACATAATAATGAGGGGCAGACATGGAGACTGGACATAATAATAATGAGGGGCAGACATGGAGACTGGACATAATAATAATAATAGGGGGAAGACGTGGAGACTAGACATAATAATGAGGGGCAGACATGGAGACTGGACATAATAATAATGGGCAAACATGGATACTGGACATAATAATAAGGGGCAGATATGGAGGCTTGCCAGACATATCAAGCTTACAGGGGAAGTCTGGAGAATATACAGGGGCGTATGAGGAAGTCTGGAGAATATACAGGGGCGTATGGGGAAGTCTGGAGAATACACAGGGGCATATGGGGAAGTCTGGAGAATACACAAGGGAGTATGGGGAAGTCTGGAGAATACACAGGGGCGTATGGGGAAATCTGGAAAATACACAGCGGTGTATGGGGAAGTCTGGAGAATACAGGGAGGTATGGAAAAGTCTGGGGAGTATGGGGAAGTCTGGAGAATACGCAGGCGAGTATGGGGAAGTCTGGAGAATGCATGGGGAGTAGGGGGAAGTTTGTAGAATACAAGGGAGTCGGAGGAATGTGTGGAAAATACATAAAATCACTCTAATACATACAAAAGAATTTTGTGGATATGTATTAAATTTTTTTGAACTCCCACCAACTAAAAATATTTGACTTTTAAAATGTGTAAGTGATTACTTTGCAGGACACCCATACACATACACTGGCGATGCAGGGACCGCCCCCTGGCGACGCAGGGACCGTCCCTATGCTTTTTACTTTTCTCCCTGAAATTATTTTTCAAAAGTAGGCAACTATGCGTATATGTTATACGTCCGGTACTCTGAATACGGGCCTGTATTCTGATTTGTTCCAGACTACTGCTAATCAAGAAATTATATAGTTACACATTGCATAGACTTTCATGTATTTTCTTTAAATTTGTTATGTATTGTAATATGTTTAGAAATAAAAAATGGACTATGACCAGTTCAGCATTTAAGCAGGTTCTGTCCTGCTGTTACTGGAAGATATGTGAACACTACAAATTCAAATGCAAATAATCAGCATTTAAATGGATGTATAGAAAAGGTTGCTGAAAATTTAGATGCTTAGAGCTAATAACCCAGATTTGATGATGCTGGAACCTGTCTGCTGGTGTGTAATTGATTGGTCTGTGTAACCATTTAATGGAAAGCCATCTCGAAGCTTTGATTTTCTTTTTATTTTCTGTTACATTTAAGACCATTTAAAAAAGTTGCAACAAAATTAGGAGTCCTCCCACTGCAGCTATACATTCTGCATTATCAATAAATTGCCCCTTGAAGAGCGATTTGTAAAATTTGGGGGATTTATCGACTGCAGAGACCTCAGCTCATGGTTTTCTGAGATGAGAGACTTAAATTGGGTACACACTACACTTTTTCACCCAACATGATAAAATGACCAATTTAAACAATGTCATGCAAGTGTGTATGCATGCACGATCAAACAATATCAAGTGATCGTTTATGGTATTGTTTGAATAGATTTTATAAACAATTTAATTTACCCGAAGAACTATGGCACGATCTCAAGAGAAAAGTGATTTTCATACCTTGTTTTCAGTTGATTCCCTTTCCTCTTCCTGCGGATGCAGGGGTTTATGGGACAGTTCCTCCTGCAATTTTAGTGTAGTGCGCACAGAAGTAGTGTCGTGTGTAGAATCGTTTAATCTGTCGGTTGTTAGAAAAAGTTTGTAGTGAATACCCGGAATTAGTTTATGAAATAAAAGCCTGGAGCGTTTCGTTAAGTTCAAGCCTTTTATATTTAGAGGCCATCATCTATAGTGATGTATGCTTCAGTAAACAAAACTTGTTATAAGATTAGTGATAAAACTTCAACCTTATATTTGCAATTCTAAAATTAATAAATGGAAGTTTATGGCAGGTTTACATTGTTTTTCTTATCTTTACCCTGATTCCTTACCTTGACATTTGAGGGTAGCCTACCTTCCAACATTTCCTTATTGAAAACCGGTACAGATGGAGGGCGGATCCATGAAGGGGATGTGACTTGTCTCAGAGACAGGGCGTGGCTTTCCTCCGCTTTAATTTGCCTGTATTGTAAAATCTAATTTTATACCTTATCAAATGAGCAAAGAATTTTTTTTTTTTTTTTTTTTTTTTTTTTTTTTTTTTTGGGTTCTTGTTTTTTTTTTTTTTTAGTCTTGGGTATCTGTTATAGTTTTTGAAAGGGGCTCTTGTTCTGGTAATAATTTCAAATCGTTTTTTTTCTTTTCTTTTCTAGAAAAGCCTTTTTGTATTGTTCATTCTCTATATCCTTTAGTGCATTTATTTATAAGCTACCTGCAAAACATATTTCAATACTTTAATGATTGCTTGTTAGTGTTGCGTCTTTAAATAAAGCTTGACCTTGACTGTTTGGGAGCGCCAGAAGTTTCTGCCTTGTTTATTCTGGATGCCTACAGAGCCATTGTACAAATAAATAATTTAGCACTGCTGTGTTAAGTGAGGTGTATGCATTGATGCATGCTTGCTTTGTTGTATAAATGCTGTCTGTTTGCAATCCTCTTTTGTACCTATAAATTGGAATCTGTAGACTTTTGTGTAGTAGATGGAGATTATAATGAGCTTGCTTAATTTCTCCAAGGGAAAAGAAAGCCTTAAGTAACA